>OY992886.1:83217475-83279975 GCA_963921405.1 Cepaea hortensis
CTACTACCTCCTCCCTCCTCCTCCTCCTCCTCTCCCCTCATCCTCCTACCCTCTTCCTCTTCCCCTCCTCCCTCTCCCTCCTCTTCCTCCTCCATCCTCCTCCTCCCTCTTCCTCCTCCTCCTCCCTCTCCCTCCTCCTGCGTTCTCATCCTCCCTCCTCCTCCTCCTTCTTCCTCCTCCCTCCTCCTCCCCCTCCCTCCTCCTCTCTCCTCCTCTTCCCTCCCCTCCTCCTTCCTCCTCCTCCCTCTTCCTCCCTCCTCCTCCTCCTCCTGCGTTCTCATCCTCCCTCCTCCTCCTTCTTCCTCCTCCCTCCTCCTCCCTCTCCCTCCTCCTCTCTCCTCCTCTTCCCTCCCCCTCCTCCTTCCTCCTCCTCCCTCTTCCTCCCTCCTCCTCCCTCCTTCTCCATTCTTCTCCTCCTCTCCCCTCCTCCTCCTCCTATCCTCTTCCTCTTCCCCTCCTCCCTCTCCCTCCTCCATCCTCCTCCTCCCTCTTCCTCCTCCTTCCTCTTCCTCCCTCTCCCTCCTCCATCCTCCTCCTCCCTCTTCCTCCTCCTTCTTCCATCCTCCTCCTCCCTCTTCCTCCTCCTGCTTCCTTCTCCTCCCTCCTCCTCCCTTTTCCTCCCTCCTCCTCCTCCCTCTACCTCCTCACTCCTCCTCCTCCCTCCTCCTCCTCCTCCTCCTTCTACCTCCTCCCTCCTCCTCCTTCTTCCTTCTCCTCCCTCCTCCTCCCTTTTCCTCCCTCCTCCTCCTCCCTCTACCTCCTCACTCCTCCTCCTCCTCCCTCCTCCTCCCTCTTCCTCCTCCTTCCTACTCCTCCCTCTTCCCTCCTCCTCCCTCTACCTCCTCCTCCTCCCTCTTCCTCCTCCTTCTTCCATCCTCCTCCTCCCTCTTCCTCCTCCTTCTTCCTTCTACTCCCTCCTCCTCCCTTTTCCTCCCTCCTCCTCCTCCTCCCTCTACCTCCTCCTCCTCCACCTCCCTTTCCTTCCTCCCCTCCTCATTCTCCCTCCTTCCTCTCCCTCCTTCCTCCTCCTCCTTCCTTCTTCTCCCTCTGCCTCCTCCTTCTCCTCCTCACTCCTCCTCCCTCCTTCTCCATTCTTCTCCTCCTCTCCCCTCTTCCTCCTCCTACCCTCTTCCTCCTCCTGCCTCCTCGTCCCTCCTCCTCCTCCTACCTCCTCCCTCTTACTTCTCCATCCTACTACCTCCTCCCTCCTCCTCCCTTCTCCTCCTCCTCCTCTCCCCTCCTCCTCCTACCCTCTTCCTCTTCCCCTCCTCCCTCTCCCTCCTCTTCCTCCTCTTCCTCCTCCCTCTTTCTCCTCCTCCTCCCTCTTCCTCCTCCCTCTCCCTCCTCCCTCTTCCTGCTCCCTCTTCCTCCCTCCTCCTCCTTCCTCCTTCTCCCTCTGCCTCCTCCCTCCTCCTCCTTCTTCCTTCTCCTCCCCCCTTTTCCTCCCTCCTCCTCCTCCCTCTACCTCCTCACTCCTCCTCCCTCCTCCTCCCTCTTCCTCCTCCTTCCTCCTCCTCCCTCTTCCCTCCTCCTCCCTCTACCTCCTCTTCCCTCCTCCTCCTCCCCCTCCTCCTCCCTCCTCCTCCTCCCTCCTCCTCCCTCTACCTCCTCCTCCCTTCACATTTCTCCTCCTCCCTCTTTCTCCTCCTCCCTCTCCTCCTCCTGCTCCCTCCTCCTCCCTCATCCTCCCTCCTTCTCCTCCCTCCTCCTCCTCCCTCCTCCTCCCCCTCCTCCTCCTAATCCCTCCTCCTCCCTCCTATTCCTCCCTACTCCTCCTGTCTCCGCCCTCCTCCTCCCTCCTCCACCTCCCTCTTCCTCCCCCCTCCTCCATTTAACCAAGACAGACAGACAGTCAGACAGATAGTCGGGAACGGGATCTTATATGACTACTTATATGATTTAAATGAGATGCTCTCCACCATGGGCTGGACTGGGTCAGACAGACAGACAGATAGATAGATAGACAGACAGACAGACAGTCGGGAACGGGAACTTATATGACTACTTATATGAATTAAATGAGATGCTCCCCACCAGGGTCTGGGCGAAGCCGGGCAGGGTCAGCTAGTTTCTTTATAAAAATGTGTTTTTATATCATTCGGATTAAGGCCTTTGTTTTCACTTTCTGTTGTAATTATATCTATAATTTATTATAACACTTGTCTTTTTCAGAGAGCAATGTGTATACACATTCTTAATCTTACTAACAGTGTTGGAATATATGAGAACTTCCTAACTGTGTGGAAGTATACGAGGGCGAGTCAATAAGTAAGTCACACAATTCGGTGGGATGGCAGGTAAATGTAGTTGGTGTTTTCTACGGGTGTCATTAGGTGACAGCAACATCGAACTTTATATTCCCGTTCGTCAGGTGGCGCTTGGTGTCTCATGCGCATGCGCAGCGCATAAACAAAATGGCCACTGTACTTACGGAGTGTACAACAAAAGAGCAACGTGCTGTTGTGCGAATTTTGTGGGCTAAAGGACTGCCTGCAAAGGACATTCATAAGGAAATGCTTCCTGTTTATGCTGACAAATGTTTGTCCCGTAAAGCGGTGCATAGCTGGGTAGAAAATGTGTTTCTCAAGGACGCTCTAACATTGTTCGTGAAATCCGATCTGGTCGTCCTGTTGAGATTGTAACAGAAAAATCCGTGCAGCGGGTGGAGGAGATGATTAGATATTGCCATATACCTCGATCAGGCTATGGATTGCAAGACACACTTTGCACGGCATTAGTTTCAAAAGAATGATAAGTGTGCAAGACGTTTTGGTGCAAGCACGAAAACGTCACGATAAAGACAGTTAGACTTGAGCTGGCGTCCAACTCGGACGTGGCTTCTTGTCACTACGGCACGGCTGATATCATGCCGCCTTTTCTTTAAAATAGTGTGTGTAGGTTTTCAGGTATGTTTGGAGCTTTATTTAGAATAATGAGTTGTTAAGTATTGTTGTAACAGTTCTGTGGAGCGACTGCTTTGTCAAAATCGTCGTATTAAAGTGAATTTGTGAGAAGAAACTATCCAGAGCCGTCTTATAGAAGGTTTGATTTTTCAGTGGCCGAATTTTGGTTTTCACTTGTTAAATAATATAACAAGGAGAGTGAGACAACAGAATATGTATAGTAACCGTCAATCTCGCCGCTCCTTGGCAGATATGACAAGCGAGTAACGATAGACTCTGTAGCATCTGCAATAGGGTGCTCACATGGTTCAGCATACAGCATAATGCATGATGGATTGAAATTTAAGAAAGTGTGCTCAATGTGGGTACCCAGACAATTGAAGGAGGAACATAATATGAACCTATTTGGCCTGTCCTTACATCATCTCTGTCGATACGAAGATGAAGGAGAAGACATGCTGAACAGGACTGTTACTGGGGACGCATGATGGGTGCATCACTAGCCGCCTGAATCAAAGTGTGCTTCAATGTAATGGATAAAATTAGGTGGAACTGCGGTAAAGCAGTTTCTCTCTCTCCCTCTCTCTCTTCCTCTCCCCCTCTCTCTCTCCTTTTCTCTCTATCTCTCTCTCCCTCTCTCTCTCCCTCTCTATCCCTCTCTCTCTATCTCTCTCTCCCCCTCTCTCTTCCTCTCTCTCTCCCCCTCTCTCCCTCCCTTTCGCTCTCTCTCTCACTCTCTCTCCCTCTCTCTCTCCCCTTACATCTGGCTTCTCTGTGCATACCTTCTTCACGTGCATTGCCAGTGGTTGGATCTTACACAGCCCCAACAACTCGAGCACTGGGCGAGGGGCTCCTGAAGCGCGTTGTATGACAAGCAACCATACTGACTATTTCGTAGGGTACAGCATGCCCCATGTGGTATGTCGCAGGCACATTTCCTCTCTCTGCCTCTCTCTGTCTGTCTCTGTCTGTCTCTCTCTCTCGCTCTCCTCTCTCTCTCCCTCCCTCCCTCCCTCTCTCTCTCTCTCTCTCTCTCTCTCTCTCTCTCTCTCTCTCTTCTTGCATATACTGTGCATATGTCCACATACACTAGCATTTTGTCAGTTGAAGTGTATCTATGCATGTACGCGTGTTCATGCACACCAGTCCACCCAGACCTTAAATAACACAATGGGGTCTTGGTCAATTTTACACGCCTCCTACCCCGCCCACTTCTTTCTATGTGCTCACTGAACCGTAACATCAAGCACCTTATACAACTACACCCGAGAGTTTCGTAGTCATTTCAGATCCGTACGTGAGGTGAGTATGCAGTGTTTTTCTCTATTAACAGTTTTTCTATTAAACATTTTCTTCAACTAACATTCTTTTCAATTAACATTTTTCTCAATTCTCATTTTCTCTTCATTGCTTCTATTTTTCCATGCATTTGTTCCTCTCGTCCTGTCATCACCTTCTAATGTAGTCACAGGAGTTCTCCTTGACTGTATGTTGTGTTTGTGAATGTGTTTGTTTGCTGATGAAGGCTAACCGCCGCAACGTTCTGTATGTGTCGTAACTCTGTTATGTAAAGCTGCACCACTTTGTGTCATTTTATATTGTTTTCAATGTAATGGAAACACCCTTCTTCTCCTTTTGTCCAAAAATTCAAGGTTACGCCATCAGCAGGGAAGGTTATGCTGACAGTGTTCTGGGATTGTCAAGTAGTGCTTTTAACAATTTTCAAGAAAAAAAGGTGACAATGTGAATTCTAAATCGTACTGTGAAGTTCTATCGATGCTTCATGATGCAATTCGAAGAAAACATCCAGGACTGCTGACTAGAGGAGTGTTGCTTCTTCATGATAATGCCAAACCACATACAGCTCGATTAACTCAGGAGAAAATTAACCAACTAAGGTGGGAAGTTCTGGAACATCCATTTTATAGCCCCGACTTAGCCCCTAGCGATTTCCACGTCTTTGGGCCACTGAAAACCCACCTTGGCGGGAGACGTTTCGCGAATGACGCCGAAGTTGAATGTGACGTGAAAACGTGGTTTAGAAAACATAGCACGCGGTTCTATGCAGTCGGTTTGGGAGGACTGATAAAACGATGGGATAAGTGCATCAATGTTGAAAATTATGTTGAGAAATAAAGGGGCAGTGTACGTAAAAAAAAAAAAAAAAAAAAAAAAAACTGGTTTCAAGTTGTTATAATAATTAATTATTTTTCTACAGCCATTTGTGACTTACTTATTGACTTTCCCTAGTTTCAATTATCTTCATAACAATGTGGAAATATCGTAGATCTTCTTAATAGTGTGGGGGTATCAGAGATCTTCTTAACAGTCTGGGAATATTATAAATCTTCTTAACAGTGTGGGAGTATCAGAGATCTTCATTACAGTGTGGGAATATCAGAGACCATTAACAGTGTAAGAATATCAAAGATCTGTATAACAATGTGGGAATAACAGAGACACTCAACAGGGCGTGGAAATATCAGATAGCTGCACAACAATGTGGGAATATCAGATATCTTCATAACAGCATAGAAATAATATATTGTGATAAAAGTGTGGGAATACTATATATCTTCACATTAATGTGGGAATATCAGAGATCTTCATAACAGTGTAGAAATAACATTTTCATAACAGTGTAGGAATATCAGATAGCTTCACAAAAATGTGGGAATATCAGAGATCTTTATACCAGTGTCGGTTTATTAGAGAGCTTCACAAATAAAGTGGAAATATGAGAGATCTTCATAACAGTGTAGAAATAACAGAGAATTTCAAAACAGTGTGAGAATATCAGATAGCTTCAAAACATTGTAGGAATATCAGAGATCTACATAACTGTGTAGAAATAAAAGACATTTTCATAACAGTCTGGGAATATCAGATAACTTCACAGCAATGTGGGAATATAAGAGAGAGTGTGGGAATATCGTAGAGCTTTAACACAGTGTAAGACTATTAGACACCCTGATAACAAAGACTGATCACTATTATGTCTGTACAGTTGCTGGTATCTGCCAAGGGAGTTTAGATTGCCAGAGGTTTTAAAGTCGCTTGCCCCGGCAGTCGCCACGTAGTCACCACGCAGAGGACAGTCTACGGTTTGTGACTTCACCTCCTTGCCTTTCCAGGAATTAGATTTCACCTCCCACTGTATAATCACACCAGACACCCGCTCATCCTTCAGTGTTAGTTGCATATTCTTTACAGGACTTTGCAATCAACCCCTATCATTTTTGGCTGTTTGGGATTTTTTGGCGTGTCAACGTTGAGTAGTTTGCCATTGCTTTCTTTTATTACTTTTCTTGTGTGATGGGTGAACTGAAAGAAACAAACATCAACCTGACAAACAGTGCAAATGTTTAAGCAACATTAACAATGACAGCGATATTATTATGAAAAGAACGGGCGAACTAACCAAACATTGGTATGAGTAATAAGAACATGATCGCGGCGTCAAGTGCAGACTTTTTCTTGTTCTGTATGAACCTGACGTTTTCTTAACGCTTTTCTGAAAAAAATAAACACCTCTCGACGTGCTCATACCAGGTAACTTGCTCTGTAAATTTCAAACAGGTGAAACTACACGATCTATTCTTCTGTTTTTTTTTTTATGTTACAAAACAATGATGAACCACCTATCTCGGGAACAACTTTGCTTATTCCTGAGGAAAAAGGAGAAGATTGTGTTGAAGTTACCGCTATCTTTGAATAAATTCTACTGTGGTTACTGCTGAAGTTGTCATACTTGTAATGTTTGTATGTTTAAGTGTATTGAAATCTTTTAGTCTTCTTGTGTTCTTACTCAGGTATCTAATATAGACTCAGATATAAACTTGACATATGCGGGTCATAATTGAGATCTCACGTTCATAACGCAGTCTTGAAGCGTGTGTTCGGGTTGGTTTCATACTGAAGAGGTTTATTGACTCGGATATAAACTTGACATATGAGGGTCATATTTGACATCTCAGTGCACATAATGCAGTTTTGAAAAGTGTGTTCGGGTTGATTTGAGACTGAAGAAGTTTATGGACGGAGATAGATCCGAGATGGAATGTGTGCATTAATTCCCTCATAAATGTCAAGTGAAGTCTTGTAGGTCGGAATGTTTATTCTTAGTTTTGTCTCTTTGTCTGGGTCTTAGCTAAGGGGTAGCGAGCGTTTCACAATCTGGCGTACTAGATTCGATATAGCTGCAGGAGATTTGGAAGCTGACCGCCTTGCATCGATCTTCAATAGTAAACCAAGTATTCCTCAAGCCGTAGAGGAGGGTTCTTTACTTCTAATACTTTTAATCGAATTATGTCCAGATATATACCGAAATGGTAGATACTCTAGTCAAACAAGGGGAAACAAAATGGTAGATACTCTAGTCAAACAATGGGAAACAAAATGGTAGATACTCTAGTCAAACAATGGGAAACAAAATGGCATATACTCTAGTCAAACAAGGGGAAACAAAATGGCTTAAACTCTAGTCAAACAATGGGAAACAAAATGGCATATACTCTAGTCAAACAATGGGAAACAAAATGACAGATACTCTAGTCAAACAATGGGAAACAAAATGACAGATATTCTAGTCAAACAAGGGGAAACAAAATGGCAGATACTCTAGTCAAACAATGGGAAACAAAATGACAGATATTCTAGTCAAACAAGGGGAAACAAAATGGCAGATACTCTAATCAAACAAGGGTGAAAAAAATGGCAGATACTCTAGGGAAACAAAATAGAAGATACTCTAGTCAAACAATGGGAAACAAAATGGCAGACACTCTAGTCAAACAAGGGGAAACAAAATGACAGATACTCTAGTCAAACAAAGGGAAACAAAATGACAGATATTCTAGTCAAACAAGGGGAAACAAAATGGCAGATACTCTTGTCAAACAAGTGGAAACAAATTGGCAGATACTCTAGGGAAACAAAATGGAAGATACTCTAGTCAAACAATGGGAAACAAAATCGCAGACACTCTAGTCAAACAATGCTAACCAAAATGGAAGATACTCTTGCCAGACAATGAGAACCAAAATGGAAGATACTCTTGCCAAACAATGGGAAACAAAATGGCAGGTGTTGTCAAACAAGGGGAAGCAAAATGGCAGCTACTCTATTCGAACAATGGGAAACAAAATGGCAGAAGGTCTAGTCAATCAAGCAGGAGAAAATAACAGATCTGCTAGTCAAACAAGAGCTTAAACAATCTCAAGCATGTTGGGATCATAACAGCAAAACAATTTTACCAAGAAAAATTCGCCAAAGAACAACCAATACATGTTAACAAAGACATTTGTAAAAAGAAATCGTCAAACTGTAAATAATGCCAGCAGAAGAAGTCGATCACTTCTCTGCCTTTTGGTTAAGTTCAAAGTGTAGATTTATATGCACTTGACCTGGCCAGGGCCACCCCAGCAGAGACGGTCATCCGAACTGACCACTAACATTGGCAGACGGGTGTCGCTGGACGACGTATACGTTCAAAGGCGAATAGTGTGACTAAGAGGCCTCAGGGGTGAAAAAAATAGAACGACTGGACAGGTTTGCCGTAAAGTCCTCGGAATTGAACAGTAAGTGAAATCTTCAGAAGAGATTAAAGAACAGGCAGTTGATCAAGATCAATAAGAAGATTCCACAATGAAATTTGAAAAGGTGGTCAAAGTTCATGACAAAAGAAAAAAAGCGAGACGAAAATGGTCATTACCCAGAATGGATGAATAAGCTAGCAGTTAGAAAGCAAAGGCAGAAGTTGAAAATAATGAAAATTAAGAAGAGAGTGTGAAATGCAAGAAAGAAATTAAAATGGTGATTTGTTTGTTCACACACACACACACACACACACACACACACACACACACACACACACACACACACACACACACACGCACACACGCACGCACGCAAGCACGCACGCACGCACACACGTACGCACACACACATACACACACACACTCACACTCACATGCGCGCGCACAAAACGGGAACTGCAAAATGGATTCTTCGTCAGTCAAACCTGCTGAAGTCCCGAAAGTTCTGGGGCGAACTATGTACCACATGGACGGTGCGGTGCACACAAGTGCCAGTCGAGTTCTTTGCTAACACCAATAGATCAATTATTGGCAATGTGAAAGTCCCAGTCCGTGGTGCTGACATATTGAGGCTTCTTGGGTATGAAAGAATAGCTGGAAGATTAAGATGAAGATTTTTTCAGGGATTAGAGAAGTGAAAGTAGTCTTGGACTATACTAGCTGATCCTTCTAATTAATTGTGTATTACCAAATATATTAACCATGTATTAGCACCGAAGAAGTAGTTGTAGAAGAAGAAGAAGAAGAAGAAGAAGAAGAAGAAGAAGAAGAAGAAGAAGAAGAAGAAGAAGAAGAAGAAGAAGAAGAAGAAGAAGATTGATATGGAGGAGGAGGGATAAAAGAAGGAGGAATTAGGGTAGAAGAAGAAGAAGAAGAAGAAGAAGAAGAAGAAGAAGAAGAAGAAGAAGAAGAAGAAGAAGAAGAAGAAGATTGATATGGAGGAGGAGGGATAAAAGAAGGAGGAATTAGGGTAGAAGTGGAGGGGAATAGGAGGAGGTGGACAAGAAGAAGAAGAAGAAAAATAAGAAGAACAAGAACAAGAATAAAAACAAGAAGAACATTGAACCGGGAATGCAATATAATAAACATTAAATTAATAACAACTCACAATTAATCAGTGACCCAAAATTAAATTCCTCAAGAAAATGTTCAATAATATTAAATGTAAAAAAAAAAATAATAATAATAATACACGCATTTGTGAATAAATACATTAGGGACACGCACAATCACAAACGAGGTATCTCAAAATGAATAAAACAATTGATAGAGTTTCCCCATGTGGCAAGAGTGCTAAGAACTGTTCTGTAACATTTAAGCTTAGAAGCTCTAATCTTCCTGTTTAGAGATTGTCCAATGATCCATGCCTGACCTCCATATGTTGCTACAGAAAGATGCATGCCCTTAAAGG
The DNA here is from genome assembly GCA_963921405.1 of Cepaea hortensis. Lineage (NCBI taxonomy): Eukaryota > Metazoa > Mollusca > Gastropoda > Stylommatophora > Helicidae > Cepaea > Cepaea hortensis. The sequence goes on from OY992886.1 coordinate 83,227,387, forward strand.
TGCTATTTTAAATTGCTCGTTGCCGTTGTGCTATTTCATGGGTACTTGCTGAAAAAACAGTAGCTTGAAAATCTGCACTTGTTCCAAATGTTATCATTGTTAATTTAACACGCGTTCTATTTATACGTTTCAATGTGTTTTATTAATTCTGTCAATTAGCAAAATATGGGAGGAGTCAAGAATAAATGTAAGTAATTGCTTGAATCTAATATAACCAATTAGATCAACCACTGAAAATTTGGCATCGTAATAAATATAAAATAACGCACGTGGATCGTGATTGGTTCAATACTTTTTGGAATAGAAACCACAAGTACTCTTTTCAAGTGTTCTCGAATGTTCTTGATGGTTACTTGCAAAGGCCAATTTCAGGGAAATGAGATTTGAGGTGGCGGCGGTTGTGGTGCAAACTAAATACATTTTTAACTTTATGGGTGGAAGAGAGGAGGGTACTTCACTTTTATTTCGGTCATCTGTTAGGAATGACAAGTTGATACGTGAATGTTGAATTTGGTCTTTCTGACGAAAAGAGACTGGGAGTGGAAGACAGAAGCGATAATTTGCTACCATGACAGAAGGATAGATTGGGAGGAGGAAAGTAGGTCAATATAATAATTTTTTTTTTAATTTGTGAGAGATTTTCTATGGGAAATGGGTTATACTCTGCGTCTGCTTTTTCTTCTTTTTCTTTCCATTGTTGTTTCTATAGACCAGTAGGTTTGGTTAGATATGTTATTGGTAATGTCAAACGTTCTATTTTTATATAACCTGGCTCCACGGGACATCTGAGAACGACCTCCAGTAATTTTGAATGAGCCCTTTCTAGGCACAGGACACGGTACTGCATCTGCCTAGGAGTTCCTAGCAGAGCGAGCATCATAACGTTTTTCAGTAATCAACATATTTCATAGCGTGGTTGCGTGATATCCTGATTTCAGTGGTGCGCCTCCTTGCTGGTTGCCTCCTCTTCAGCACCTTTCCTTTGCAAGAGTTCTCTGGTCTTACTCGAGTTTAGATATGTATGCACGTACACATGTGGCTGCGCATGATTGTGATCTTGACTCTAGTCCGACTTTGTGAAGATACATGAAGGGTGTAGCGTAGGTGGGAGCGCAAGCACAATTGAAATACCACTAGTTTAATCGCTTCTTTACTTTTTCAGTGTGGGGAGATTTGTTCGCAAAAGACGAGCATTATCTCCGGCGGGCCTATTCTTACTGGTCGCGGGATCCACAGAGTCAGGCAGGGAGTCTGACGGTAGTACACGCTTACATCGGTCCGGGCACTTACGTTTGAGAGGTGTGCGTGCTCATACAGGTGCAGACACGTGCTTTAAGGCCCTCTGCTGCGGGATATGCCTGAACGCCTCTAAGCCAAGTCTCACAGTTGTGAGGGTCTGGCCACAACTCACCTCCTGTTCTTGGAGGTGAGACTCACCTATGGCTCTTAGAGGTTTGACGCTGAGCCGCCAGCGTCTGCAGCCTACCTTGTTCCAAATGTACTGGTTATCCTTTCCTCTGGAGTAAACAAGGCAAGGCCGAGAGAGAGAGAGAACATGGTGTATGGGCAACACATGTTCTCTGAATCCATACCCAGCCATTGTGCGATGGGATTTTGGCCAAATTCCAATCCACATACTTTCGTCTGTCAAGACGGCAAAGTGCCACTCACTGGTTTTACGGCACCAGAGACTCGCCGTCGCCCCTTCTCCTGTTAGTTAAAACAGTTCTGCTACGTGAAGGCCAGGAGTTGGAATTTTGCTGCCAGAGGCGATGAATGCAAAAGTCATGGGGGTATTTTGCAAGGTGTGGCGCTCACCCCATCTCAGCGCCCCCGGCTGTAACAACAATTGTGAACCGGTTGTAGTCTGCTGATACTGAAGCACCCAAACCTGTGCATGAACCATTACCAACATAAACTAGTTAGTCCATGTGTAGTGTGCTGAATTGTGACCTAGTTACATCCTAATGTGAGGGTAAGTAAATAAATAAAGGGTTAAAAAGCAATATGATCGACTTCATTGGACCGGAATTTATCCAACATATCTCGGTCTCTTTCAGCAGGGTGACCCATCGAAAGCGTCGCACAGAGCATGAGCTCTGTAGCTCCAGTGAAACCCCCAGGATTCTTCGAGAAAACTTGGAATCGAACCCACAACCTTCGCTGCGCGAGACAGGCCGCGTACCCCCTTCGCCACAGTCTTCAAAGTAAGTAAATACAGGACCCGTTCACAAGGAGCATGGGACATATGGTGCTCAATCCATATGTTTATACACCAATCGACATTTCGTGGCTGATGTGGTTAGTATCACACCGGGTGCTTTTGCTTCCCAAACATTTCATATTACCCATTGTAGACTGGGTCGATTACAAAATTACAAAATCCGCCAGAATGCGTATCGAACCCATAGCCATCGGGTCGGCAGGCTAGCGTCTGGCCACTATCCTATCGCGGCTCCAGCATCCTAATATAACTGGCTACAAAAATGAAGTCCCTGTGCCGGCCGTGAAGATAACGCTGGTTCCTGGTCGGGTAGGATGAGCGAAGAGCCCTGGCAAGTCCCGGTGGAGTTGATACTTTCGCAATGTGTCCGGAAAGAAGTCTCTACAAGGTGTCCGGAAAGAAGTCTCTACAAGGTGTCCGGAAAGAAGTCTCTACAAGGTGTCCGGGGAGAAGTCTCTACAAGGTTTCCGGGGAGAAGTCTATGCTAGGTGACCGGGGGGAAGTCTCTACAAGGTGTCCGGATAGAAGTCTCTACAAGGTGTCCGGGGAGAAGTCTCTACAAGGTGTCCGGGGAGAAGTCTCTACAAGGTGTCCGGGGGAAAGTCTCTACAAGGTGTCCGGGGAGAAGTCTCTACAAGGTGTCCGGGGAGAAGTCTCTGCTAGGTGTCCAGGGGAAAGTCTCTACAAGGTGTCCGGGGGAAAGTCTCTACAAGGTGTCCGGGGAGAAGTCTCTACAAGGTGTCCGGGGGAAAGTCTCTACAAGGTGTCCGGGGAGAAGTCTCTACAAGGTGTCCGGGGAGAAGTCTCTGCTAGGTGTCCAGGGGAAAGTCTCTACAAGGTGTCCGGGGAGAAGTCTCTACAAGGTGTCCGGGGAGAAGCCTCTACAAGGTGTCCGGGGGAAAGTCTCTACAAGGTGTCCAGGGGAAAGTCTCTACAAGGTGTCCGGGGAGAAGCCTCTACAAGGTGTCCGGGGGAAAGTCTCTACAAGGTGTCCGGGGGAAAGTCTCTACAAGGTGTCCGGGGGAATGTCTCTACAAGGTGTCCGGGGAGAAGTCTCTACAAGGTGTCCGAGGAAAAGTCTGTACAAGGTGTCCGGGGAAAAGTCTGTACAAGGTGTCCGGATAGAAGTCTCTACAAGGTGTCCGGGGAGAAGTCTGTACAAGGTGTCCGGATAGAAGTCTCTACAAGGTGTCCGGGGAGAAGTCTCTACAAGGTGTCCGGGGAGAAGTCTCTACAAGGTGTCCGGATAGAAGTCTCTACAAGGTGTCCGGGGAGAAGTCTCTACAAGGTGTCCGGATAGAAGTCTCTACAAGGTGTCCGGGGAGAAGTCTCTACAAGGTGTCCGGGGAGAAGTCTCTACAAGGTGTCCGGGGGAAAGTCTCTACAAGGTGTCCGGGGAGAAGTCTCTACAAGGTGTCCGGGGAGAAGTCTCTGCTAGGTGTCCAGGGGAAAGTCTCTACAAGGTGTCCGGGGAGAAGTCTCTACAAGGTGTCCGGGGAGAAGCCTCTACAAGGTGTCCGGGGAGAAGTCTCTACAAGGTGTCCGGGGAGAAGTCTCTACAAGGTGTCCGGGGGAGAAGTCTCTACAAGGTGTCCGGGGGAAAGTCTCTACAAGGTGTCCGGGGGAAAGTCTGTACAAGGTGTCCGGGGGAAAGTCTCTACAAGGTGTCCGGGGGAAAGTCTCTACAAGGTGTCCGGGGGAAAGTCTCTACAAGGTGTCCGGGGGAAAGTCTGTACAAGGTGTCCGGGGGAAAGTCTGTACAAGGTGTCCGGGGGAAAGTCTCTACATGGTGTCCGGGGGAAAGTCTCTACAAGGTGTCCGGGGGAAAGTCTCTACAAGGTGTCCGGGGGAAAGTCTCTACAAGGTGTCCGGGGGAAAGTCTCTACAAGGTGTCCGGGGGAAAGTCTCTACAAGGTGTCCGGGGAGAAGTCTCTACAAGGTGTCCAGGGGAAAGTCTCTACAAGGTGTCCGGGGGAAAGTCTGTACAAGGTGTCCGGGGGAAAGTCTCTACAAGGTTTCCGGGGGAAAGTCTGTACAAGGTGTCCGGGGGAAAGTCTGTACAAGGTGTCCGGGGGAAAGTCTCTACAAGGTGTCCGGGGGAAAGTCTGTACAAGGTGTCCGGAAGAAAGTCTGTACAAGGTGTCCGGGGAGAAGTCTCTACAAGGTGTCCAGGGGAAGGTCTCTACAAGGTGTCCGGGGAGAAGTCTCTACAAGGTGTCCGGGGAGAAGTCTGTACAAGGTGTCCGGGGGAAAGTCTCTACAAGGTGTCCGGGGAGAAGCCTCTACAAGGTGTCCGGGGAGAAGCCTCTACAAGGTGTCCGGGGGAAAGTCTCTACAAGGTGTCCGGGGAGAAGCCTCTACAAGGTGTCCGGGGGAAAGTCTCTACAAGGTGTCCGGGGAGAAGCCTCTACAAGGTGTCCGGGGGAAAGTCTCTACAAGGTGTCCGGGGAGAAGCCTCTACAAGGTGTCCGGGGAGAAGCCTCGACAAGGTGTCCGGGGGAAAGTCTGTACAAGGTGTCCGGGGAGAAGCCTCTACAAGGTGTCCGGGGGAAAGTCTCTACAAGGTGTCCGGGGAGAAGCCTCTACAAGGTGTCCGGGGAGAAGCCTCTACAAGGTGTCCGGGGAGAAGCCTCTACAAGGTGTCCGGGGAGAAGCCTCTACAAGGTGTCCGGGGAGAAGCCTCTACAAGGTGTCCGGGGAGAAGCCTCTACAAGGTGTCCGGGGAGAAGCCTCTACAAGGTGTCCGGGGAGAAGCCTCTACAAGGTGTCCGGGGAGAAGCCTCTACAAGGTGTCCGGGGAGAAGCCTCTACAAGGTGTCCGGGGAGAAGCCTCTACAAGGTGTCCGGGGAGAAGTCTCTACAAGGTGTCCGGGGAGAAGCCTCTACAAGGTGTCCGGGGAGAAGCCTCTACAAGGTGTCCGGGGGAAAGTCTCTACAAGGTGTCCGGGGAGAAGCCTCTACAAGGTGTCCGGGGGAAAGTCTCTACAAGGTGTCCGGGGAGAAGCCTCTACAAGGTGTCCGGGGAGAAGCCTCTACAAGGTGTCCGGGGGAAAGTCTCTACAAGGTGTCCGGGGAGAAGCCTCTACAAGGTGTCCGGGGGAAAGTCTCTACAAGGTGTCCGGGGAGAAGCCTCTACAAGGTGTCCGGGGGAAAGTCTCTACAAGGTGTCCGGGGAGAAGCCTCTACAAGGTGTCCGGGGGAAAGTCTCTACAAGGTGTCCGGGGGAAAGTCTCTACAAGGTGTCCGGGGGAAAGTCTGTACAAGGTGTCCGGGGGAAAGTCTCTACAAGGTGTCCGGGGGAAAGTCTCTACAAGGTGTCCGGGGGAAAGTCTCTACAAGGTGTCCGGGGAGAAGCCTCTACAAGGTGTCCGGGGGAAAGTCTCTACAAGGTGTCCGGGGGAAAGTCTCTACAAGGTGTCCGGGGGGAAGTCTGTACAAGGTGTCCGGGGGAAAGTCTCTACAAGGTGTCCGGGGAGAAGCCTCTACAAGGTGTCCGGGGGAAAGTCTCTACAAGGTGTCCGGGGAGAAGCCTCTACAAGGTGTCCGGGGGAAAGTCTCTACAAGGTGTCCGGGGGAAAGTCTCTACAAGGTGTCCGGGGGAAAGTCTGTACAAGGTGTCCGGGGGAAAGTCTCTACAAGGTGTCCGGGGGAAAGTCTCTACAAGGTGTCCGGGGGAAAGTCTCTACAAGGTGTCCGGGGAGAAGCCTCTACAAGGTGTCCGGGGGAAAGTCTCTACAAGGTTTCCGGGGGAAAGTCTGTACAAGGTGTCCGGGGGGAAGTCTGTACAAGGTGTCCGGGGGAAAGTCTGTACAAGGTGTCCGGGGGAAAGTCTCTACAAGGTGTCCGGGGGAAAGTCTGTACAAGGTGTCCGGGGGAAAGTCTGTACAAGGTGTCCGGGGAGAAGTCTCTACAAGGTGTCCAGGGGAAGGTCTCTACAAGGTGTTCGGGGAGAAGTCTCTACAAGGTGTCCGGGGAGAAGTCTGTACAAGGTGTCCGTGGGAAAGTCTCTACAAGGTGTCCGGGGAGAAGCCTCTACAAGGTGTCCGGGGAGAAGTCTCTACAAGGTGTCCAGGGGAAAGTCTCTACAAGGTGTCCGGGGAGAAGTCTCTACAAGGTGTCCGGGGAGAAGCCTCTACAAGGTGTCCGGGGAGAAGCCTCTACAAGGTGTCCGGGGAGAAGCCTCTACAAGGTGTCCAGGGGAAAGTCTCTACAAGGTGTCCGGGGGAAAGTCTCTACAAGGTGTCCGGGGAGAAGCCTCTACATGGTGTCCGGGGGAAAGTCTCTACAAGGTGTCCGGGGAGAAGTCTCTACAAGGTGTCCGGGGAGAAGCCTCTACAAGGTGTCCGGGGAGAAGCCTCTACAAGGTGTCCGGGGAGAAGCCTCTACAAGGTGTCCAGGGGAAAGTCTCTACAAGGTGTCCAGGGGAAAGTCTCTACAGGGTGTCCGGGGAGAAGTCTCTACAAGGTGTCCGGGGGAAAGTCTCTACAAGGTGTCCGGGGAGAAGCCTCTACAAGGTGTCCGGGGAGAAGCCTCTACAAGGTGTCCGGGGAGAAGTCTCTACAAGGTGTCCGGGGAGAAGTCTCTACAAGGTGTCCGGGGAGAAGTCTCTACAAGGTGTCCGGGGGAAAGTCTCTACAAGGTGTCCAGGGGAAAGTCTCTACAAGGTGTCCGGGGAGAAGCCTCTACAAGGTGTCCAGGGGAAAGTCTCTACAAGGTGTCCGGGGGAAAGTCTCTACAAGGTGTCCGGGGAGAAGTCTCTACAAGGTGTCCGGGGGAAAGTCTGTACAAGGTGTCCGGGGGAAAGTCTGTACAAGGTGTCCGGGGGAAAGTCTGTACAAGGTGTCCGGGGGAAAGTCTCTACAAGGTTTCCGGGGGAAAGTCTCTACAAGGTGTCCGGGGGAAAGTCTCTACAAGGTGTCCGGGGGAAAGTCTCTACAAGGTGTCCGGGGGAAAGTCTCTACAAGGTTTCCGGGGGAAAGTCTCTACAAGGTGTCCGGGGGAAAGTCTCTACAAGGTGTCCGGGGGAAAGTCTCTACAAGGTGTCCGGGGGAAAGTCTCTACAAGGTGTCCGGGGGAAAGTCTGTACAAGGTTTCCGGGGGAAAGTCTGTACAAGGTGTCCGGGGAGAAGTCTGTACAAGGTGTCCGGGGGAAAGTCTCTACAAGGTGTCCGGGGGAAAGTCTCTACAAGGTTTCCGGGGGAAAGTCTGTACAAGGTGTCCGGGGGAAAGTCTCTACAAGGTGTCCGGGGGAAAGTCTGTACAAGGTGTCCGGGGGAAAGTCTCTACAAGGTGTCCGCGGAGAAGTCTCTACAAGGTGTCCGGGGAGAAGCCTCTACAAGGTGTCCGGGGAAAAGTCTCTACAAGGTGTCCAGGGGAAAGTCTCTACAAGGTGTCCAGGGGAAAGTCTCTACAAGGTGTCCGGGGAGAAGCCTCTACAAGGTGTCCGGGGAGAAGTCTCTACAAGGTGTCCGGGGAAAAGTCTCTACAAGATGTCACCTAATGCATTTGTAGTACTCTTTTTTTCTTCATTCTCCGACCTTTGATGTAACTAGATGACGTGAATATCATACGCTGTACAGACTAATTACGTGTATGAGAGAGCATCATGTATGAACGGAAATCATCTTCATCATTCTCTGCTTTTCCTCCTCTTCTTCTTCTTCTTCTTCCTCCTCCTCCTCCTCCTCCTCCTCCTCCTCCTCCTTCTCCTCCTCCTCCTCCTCCTCCTCCTCCTCTTAGACTTCTTCTTCCTCTTCTCCGGCTAATTCCCATTATGTCTTTACTCGCTTGCTCGTCTTTGTTTCTCAGTCCCTTCTCAAGAACTAATCACGCGCTGCAGAAAAAAAAACCAGTTTGTTTTCACTTTAATAGAAAGTTGGAGCAGTTAACAATCTCATATCTATGCACTAAAAAGTTTTACCTAACTAAACTAATCAGTATAAATGACTTTTACTAACTAAACTTAACGCTATGAATGACTTCTACATGGCATCTGTAGGTAACCCCGAAACCAACAGGCTTACGTTCTCATCAAAGGTTATTTAGCGCTCATCCGCTTTGAACTCAAGCGTAGTCCATACACATAACTTCTGGAAGTGCTGGACTGAATTATGCGTGTGTATTAGCTTTCCATATTAGCAGTGTCTCTCGCCATTTGGCGATCCCACTCCGACTTTAGAGGTACTTGTAAGTTACGTCCAATAATCAAGAACGATAATTTTGTCCGTATACTCTCGTATAAAAAAGACTGTTAGATTCATACAAGAGACAACATTGCAGTTATAAACATATTTCAGGCGAACGAAAGAAGAAGAAGAAGTCTCGTATACTTCGTCTCTGGCATCTATCATTCTTCTTTTCTTCACTGTCACTGCGTTTACAAGAAAGCACTGCGCACCTTTAAAATATAATGTTACATCTACAATTCTATAGAAGAATACACAGTGGATTCAGCGAATCAATCTTTGGCAATACTATGTACTTGTTGCCGACATTTCCCTCGATAGAAGGGTTTATTTAATAATGTACGTTATTATAAACTGAGACGCAAAAGTACTTTATTACTGAAATAATATATGTAGGTCGGGTTCTCTCCCTTTTGTTCTCCTTTGCATTAATACTGTGTTCCAAGGGGAGTCACCCAACGGATGCTATCTGTTAAATTGTCTGGCTGTTTATTTCAAATTATTTTTCGGCTATTCGTCTCGTCCTATTTCCCCCCCCTACTGACTTATCCAAACTGAATGGATTAGTAGAGCATTCCTGAATTACTATTTCTGGTTGTGTTAATATACACATGGCGATAGTTGTGTCTGGCCGTCTGCCTCTCTGCCTGCCAGTATGTCTGTCTGTCTACCTGCCTGTCTGTCTGTTTGTCTGATGCCTGCCCGTCCGCCCGACCGTCTGTCTTTATACCTATCTATCCATATATCTATCCTTACCCCCTCCAACTTTCTTCCGTCCATCCATCCATCACCCTCAAACACCTTCTGTCTGTCTGTCTGTCTGTCCGTCCGTCCATCCGTCCGTCCGTCCGTCCGTTCGTCCGTCCGTCCGTCCGTTCGTCCGTCCGTCCGTCTGTCTGTCTGTCTGTCTGTCTGTCTGTCTGTCTGTCTGTCTGTCTGTCTGTCTGTCTGTCTGTCTGTCTGTCTGTCTGTCTGTCTGTCTGTCTGTCTGTCTGTGCCTGCCTGACTGTTTTTCTGTCTCTCCATCTATTCGTCCACCCGTCCGCTTGACGAGGGAGGAGAACTAACAAGGGATGTAGAGTCTTGTCCATGGTCCGTGGTGAGAGCGCAGTTCTGCAAGTCACATGCTACATGATGATGAACTCGTTCGTCGTGAACTTTAACCCACATTGAGCACCTCTGAATGACTTTTGTCAATATCAATTCTGATTAGTGATTTGTGAGAACCATCCTCATCTCCATACTCCAGACAGGTCTATAAGTGCCCCGATCTTCTTCACATCAATGCCAGCGTATATCGACTGATCATACCAGTTCTGTGTTGGTTAATCACATGTCTTGTGTTTGTGACAAAATGTTCATGCCTGATGATTTCACGTCTTCTTCACTCTGGACATAGAAGCAGATTCTCAAGTTTCTTTAACGTTATTTGTTATTTCAGCATCTCTTAAAGCGATTATGATGTCTGACCCGTCAATTGCTCTTCCCACCTCGATCATTGCCATATTCGCCAACCGCTCATCTCGCACGTTGATTTCACGTCTAACTGTCCCCGTAGTAGTATACTAGGGTCTCTACTCCCCCCAAAATTGTGGTGCCGCACCTCTTTTACTAAGAATAAAGAAGGAGGTGCTGTAGGTGCTGTCGTTTTTAGTAAGCGCAAAGAAGGAGGTGCGGGACATAACTCAGGAGTAAATAATCGTCTGTTTTTGTGATATTACCTCCCCTTTTTTGAGACTTTTATTTTTTTTAAGAATTAAAATTTAATTATTCCTGTTATCGTAGGTTGTAGTGGGCAGGGCTTCGTGTTATTTGTTGTTAAGGTGTGGTTGAGTGGCCGAGTAGTTAAATATCTGCATCGAAACACTATCATCATATCATTTTAGAGCTTCAAATGAAATCCTTACAAAGGTCAAGATGGCCAGTAGTATTGATTTTAATGGGTATGGCTTAGCGAAAGTCGGTGTTAAGGAGTTGGTAGTGGTTACTAGTGAGCCGTAGAGGGTCGTAGTGGTTTAAACAATATCATCATACAGATTAAAAATGAAAAACCTTAACAAAGTAAAGATGACCGGTATTATTGCATTTAGTGAGTATGACTTTGTGATATTCGTTGTTAAGGGGTGGGGTGAGTGGATGAGTAACTAGATAAACGCTTCCAAACACTATCATCGGGTTCGAATCCCAGTGGGGAGGTCTAGTGGTAGAAGAAATATTTATGTTTTTGTTACTTAGTTGTGATGGAGAGCTCTGGTGTTATTAACCCGGCTATGTTTAAGGGTACCCCAGACACCGTGGAAGTGACAGGTTCGAATCTCGGTACTTTGTCGTTGGTAAATTGCCTGTCATCAACATGTGGGTGTCTAGTTGATTATAGGGGTTAGTGTCGCTTTGTCCGGCCGTGTCGCCGCAGCCACAAGTCCCACCGCTGATGAAAAACACAGGCATCACATTTCACCCTTGTACCTATGCGTCACAAAATATAACATAACTATCAGAATATGATATAATCTTAACCTCAACAGGTGTTGCCAAAAATCAATACTCATTTTCATAACGGCTAATCCAGGGGCTTATCGTCGTCGTAATGACAAAGATGGGGTATTGATATTACTAATATCTTCATGGCTGCAAATAGTTCGCGATATTAATAAAGGTTCATATAAAGGTTGGAAAGGGATTAAAGGATTAACACCTATTGTCGGAATATCCACAGAAATCAAAAGCACTACTCAATCGATTTTTCTCATATGTGGCGGTTGGGGATTATGGGTTAGGTGTATGTGTCCTTATTCAGTTAAAACAGGTGGTATGAGTAGGAAATAGCACAAACAATATCAGCATATGCAACTCTGATCTTAAATATCAGTAGTTCGTTATTCTTGTGACATTGAAAACGATTATGGTTTGAAAAAGGATGGTGTACTATGTGATACATGTCACCCCTGTCAGCAAATCGTAGCTGTGATGTGTGTTGTCGCCTATTACATCCGGGTGTGAAAATAATCAAACATATTTCATATCAGATCAATAGGCATGCCTCTATATAGCTGCAATGCGAACTTGGCTAGAGTCTACTTTAGGAAAGTATGTATGTTTGTGTATGCGCATTTACTACGGTTTATAAATGTGTGTAGTATTATTGGAGAGTGGCCGTTATGTATACATTATCAGAGTATGTTGCCTTACAGAGCTGGTATAGTATCTATGTGTCTGTTATGCAGTATGTTTTGTTCTGTTACCTTGTATTATTTGGAGGGAGTTTCATGTGGTTGTCTAGTTCATTTTTTTCCCAATCAGAATCCACACCCCAGTGTCATTAGATGGTTTTTAAATTGTCTGCCCATTGTCCTCGCTTCACATTCATACAATAGTATAGGTTCCGTGTAGTGATTAAACACTCTTTTTCTCCTTGTAATTGACATCTTTATATTAGTCATTATGTTTTCCACCTTACCAAAGACTATCTTCAACATATCGAAGCTTGGTCTATCCTCTTAAAGACAACTTCTTGTAATCTCTTGGCTACATTTTTCACGTGTCAAGCTTCATGTCTCTGCTCGTCTGTATTAGTGTGTTAGAAGTAAACCAACATCACATAAGACAGCCATATATTACCACAATGTATACAAAATGAAGCAATACACATTATCCCAGTATATAAATATAGTACTAAATAGGAAGTAGTTGAAAGAATTCAAGTATATTATTACAAGGTAAATTAAATACAGTGATATGTATAAAATATCAAACACCCGTGTTACATTAGCAAATAAGTACAAAGCACAAGGGTACGAATACGTTGGTGTATTAGTTACATACAAATGGACCATACAACATACCGCCAAGTCCGCTACGGGACCTAACTCGTGTGAAGTTATGTCTGTAACCAACAGAAATGTGTGTGTGGTAATAACTACGATGTCTGTCTTTCACCATGTATCTGACCTGTTTGCATACCACTACATTCCTTCGTTCACTTGTTGTATACAACCAATCAGGGTAATTGTCTTAGAATTGACCCACATTTATGTTAGACAAGCATTGATTGGCTGTTCACTTGTGGTATACAACCAATCAGGTTAATTGTCTTAGAATTTACCCACATTTTATGTTAGACAAGCATTGATTGGCTGTCAACTATGCAGTGGGCGGGGCTTACTGTATGTAATATATATCCAACTCACTACCTCTCACTCACTTTGTGATGTACACAAGAACGACGAAAGATTGGATCTTCAGTTTTGTGATTATTCAATGACTATTTGCCTTCAAGTTTAGAAAGTTTGCCATTTACCGTTTTGTCTCAGTATCCACGGACTATCAGCCATATACGGACCTACAGCTTTTGCGGCTCTTTCTTCTAATTTTTGGACATTCACAACTGCCTTGTAAGAATTATCAGCCAGATTCTTACCCAGACGCATCCGAAGTGTAAGCAACCTCGTTATTCTGCCATAGTTTACAACGTCATCTGCAAAGAAGTCATCGGCGTTTGAAACAAAGACGAGGAAAAAAGTGTTCGGGATTGAAACAGTTTACTAGACTAGTGAATAATACATCTTGTTGTTTGAGTATTTGACTTACCTATCTAGCCAACATCGTGTTATCGACCTTTGGTGAAAGATAGAAACTAAATATATTCAACGCTATATTCATCGGCTCGCTGTGAACGTGTGTCAAGTCGACAGTTGCTTGTCTCAGTATCAAGTCGCTAGTGAACATGCCTAAAAATACAAAGATGTCAACTAGGCAATCATCTGAGAACCACTTATGTGCAACTTGTGGGAAAGGTTTCACTGAAAGGCGCAGTCTGCTTCGCCATACTCGGACCAGTCACAGTACCAAGGAGCAAGTGTATTCGTGTCACACTTGTGGTCATAAGTTTAACAGAAAAGACAATCTACAACGTCACATTACAAAGGAACACACTACACCAGGAGTATCACCCAGTGTAATACCAACAGACGCTTCAACACCCGCTTCAGCAACACTACGTAAGAGACATGTGGCTACTAATAGTGATGTGGCAGTCAGCGAGAAGAAGACTAAACAAAACGAAAACTCCCAGCCAGTCAGTGACACACAACCCAAGGATGAAGCGGCTTCTTTACACACTCTTCCAGATGATATTAGACAAGTATACACCGACAACTGGAGTAGTATCAAAACACATCACAAGATAAACAAATATATGTCTGTATATACATTTTATATTAGCCCACACACAATCCACCCTAAAGACTGGGCATCTACCTTGAACAAGATCTTTACCATTCAAAAGAACATATTCAAAATCAACTTTAGTTATCATATAGTCCTTAGGCACAGCGAAACAGACGCTCTTCGATTGTATCACGCATCTTCAAATAATGCTTCTGTCTTAGAAATTCCACAACTAATCAAAAATAGACAAGACTTTGACGATTTTATCAAAACAGTACACGAACATGACGTTCTTACCTACGCTATGCAACAACGTCCAAATACCAAATACACTACAGAGACGATTCCAGCTATATGTTTTTATGTCTATCATATCCCAGAATTCCGGCTTGTTTAATAAATAACGCCCCTTTTATGACCCACGTTAGGCACCACTGTGCATGATCATACTAGATATAACATTCCATATTTAACCATCCGTTTTGTATACTGGTATTACGCTTGTTCCTTTTTGTGTGTGTAAACTTTGCTGGAAATACTGTAAAATAAACAGTTTTATGTATTATAAGTGCGTTCAGTTGTTGGTTTTTAGTGTTGACGGTACATATGAGTGTCATGTGGTGAGCGGGTGTTACATGTTGATGGCCAAGTCAAGAAATATCTCAGCCATTCTTATAAAAATTAGGAAAATATGTTAACCTAATGAGAAAAATATTGCCCAAGTAAAGAAAAAAGTTACACAAAACTTATAAAACTTAGAAAAATGTGTTAACCTAATGAGAAAAATATTGCCCAAGTAAAGAAATAATTTACACAAAACTTATAAAACTTAGGAAAATGTGTTAACCTAATGAGAAAAATATTGCCCAAGTGAAGAAAAAATGTACACAAAACTTATAAAACTTAGGAAAATTTGTTAACTAAATGTGAAAAAATATTTCCCAAGTAAAGAAACAATTTACACAAAACTTATAAAAAGGAGGAAAATGTGTTAACCTAATGAGAAAAATATTGCCCAAGTGAAGAAAAAAGTTACACAAAACTTATAAAACTTAGGAAAATTTGTTAACTAAATGTGAAAAAATATTTCCCAAGTGAAGAAAAATGTACACAAAACGTATAAAACTTAGGAAAATATGTTAACCTAATGAGAAAAATATTGCCCAAGTGAAGAAATAATTTACACAACACTTATAAAACTTAGGAAAATTTGTTAACTAAATGTGAAAAAATATTTCCCAAGTGAAGAAAAATTTACACAAAACGTATAAAACTTAGGAAAATATGTTAACCTAATGAGAAAAATATTGCCCAAGTGAAGAAAAAATGTACACAAAACTTATAAAACTTAGGAAAATGTGTTAAACTAAGGAGAAAAAATATTGTCCAAGTAAAGACATGTTTCAACTAGTCTTATAAATATGTCGCCCAAACTTATGAACATTAGGAATATGTGTTATCCAAAAGGGAAAAATATTGACCAAGTGAAGAAATATCTCAACCATACTTATGAAAAGGAGAAAAATGTGTTAAACTAACGGGAAAAACATTGGCGAAGTGAAGAAATATCTCAGCCATTCTTATAAAAATTAGGAAAATGTGTTAACTTAATGAGAAAAATATTGCCCAAGTGAAGAAAAAATTTACACAAAACTTATAAAACTTAGGAAAATTTGATAACTAAATGTGAAAAAATATTTCCCAAGTGAAGAAAAATTTACACAAAACGTATAAAACTTAGGAAAATGTGTTAACCTAATGAGAAAAATATTGCCCAAGTGAAGAAAAAATTTACACAAAACTTATAAAACTTAGGAAAATGTGTTAACCTAAGGAGAAAAATATTGATCAAGTAAAGACAAATTTACACCAAACTTATGAAAAGTAGGAAAATTTGTTGACCAAAGGGGAAAAAATATGGGCTAAACTATGAAATATTGACCCAAGTAAGAAGATATGTTAGCCAAAGGGGGGAAAATGTTGGCCAAAACATGAAACATCTTAACCAAACTTATAAATATCTCGTGTAAACTTTTAAATAAGTAGAAAAAAAATATTGCTTCTGTAGTTATGTCAAAAGTATCTTGAACTTTTATCTGAACAGACATTTCACAAGACACAATCATCAACAACAGCACTTTCCCGTTTTTACAATACCGAAAGCTTCAACTTACCATTCCAACGTATCTGCTAAAGAAACACTTATTCATAATAATCAACCATCTCTTCACACTCTTTGTTCTTTCTTTCTAACACAAAGTGTCTCTGTCTTTCATAGATAACTTCACAACTTTTCCATGTCACATCACCAAGATACTCCAAACCGCCATTGTACACGAGCTCCAATGAATCAGTCATAACATTTATGGCAATGCAATCTGTGGCTCCACCTAGGATAGTTTCGATATCAGCTAAGTAGTCATCAGCAAAGAGCCATTACCCATGGCTGACATCTTCAACTTTCTATACTACAATGTCTTCTACATTAACCTTCCATTGTTCCATCTTTCAACAATACAAAGGGTGGTCTCGAAGTTTAGCTAACATAACATTTCGTACTTTGTCCACCGCTTTCACACTTTGTCATTTCACAGCTGCAATAGTGACAAGTCTGCAACCAACACTGACTGTTATGAAATCATCCTTTCTTAAAACCACGTCTGCCTTAATGAACCCTTGAATACTCTCTACCACATCTTCTAACCGACTTTCAACGTTTCATACCAAATAATATTAACACTATCTTTTATTACAGAGCAGCCGATTGTCTGCTGACTGGGCAGATTTTCCAACCCAATGGAGATAAATCATGTGTCCCCCCTAACATACTAGGCGCTATTCTAGACATCGAATATGGTCATCAACCATCACCCCTAAGAAGAACTTGAAAACAACACAAGAGATTGTGTTCCTGAGACGAAATCCTTGGACTACCAGAGTACCTAACGCTGACCGCCTAAAAGAACCCAAGAAACATAGAGCATTATATACATCAAATACATCAAACACAACAAACTATTTCTTACTAACCCTAACCCTAACTATACATCAAACACAACAAACTCTTTCTTAAGAGACATGGATGCAAACCAGTGTCAGAAATGGAAAAATTTTAATTTGTGTGATTAAATTTTAATTAACATTTAAAACTAATAAATCGCAATTTTATTGCGCAAGAGGTAAGATCGATATACGTCCTATACCTAACTTATACCTATACTTAGGCTATATCTGTATATTAAGTTAACACATTTTCCTCCTTTTTATAAGTTTTGTGTAAATTGTTTCTTTACTTGGACAATATTTTTCTCCTTAGTTTAACACATTTTCCTAAGTTTTATAAGTGTTGTGTAAATTTTTTCTTCACTTGGGCAATATTTTTCTCATTAGGTTAACATATTTTCCTAAGTTTTATACGTTTTGTGTACATTTTTCTTCACTTGGGAAATATTTTTTCACATTTAGTTAACAAATTTTCCTAAGTTTTATAAGTTTTGTGTAACTTTTTTCTTCACTTGGGCAATATTTTTCTCATTAGGTTAACACATTTTCCTCCTTTTTATAAGTTTTGTGTAAATTGTTTCTTTACTTGGGAAATATTTTTTCACATTTAGTTAACAAATTTTCCTAAGTTTTATAAGTTGTGTGTACATTTTTTCTTCACTTGGGCAATATTTTTCTCATTAGGTTAACACATTTTCCTAAGTTTTATAAGTTTTGTGTAAATTATTTCTTTACTTGGGCAATATTTTTCTCATTAGGTTAACACATTTTTCTAAGTTTTATAAGTTTTGTGTAACTTTTTTCTTTACTTGGGCAATATTTTTCTCATTAGGTTAACATATTTTCCTAATTTTTATAAGAATGGCTGAGATATTTCTTGACTTGGCCATCAACATGTAACACCCGCTCACCACATGACACTCATATGTACCGTCAACACTAAAAACCAACAAGTGAACGCACTTATAATACATAAAACTGTTTATTTTACAGTATTTCCAGCAAAGTTTACACACACAAAAAGGAACAAGCGTAATACCAGTATACAAAACGGATGGTTAAATATGGAATGTTATATCTAGTATGATCATGCACAGTGGTGCCTAACGTGGGTCATAAAAGGGGCGTTATTTATTAAACAAGCCGGAATTCTGGGATATGATAGACATAAAAACATAAAGCTGGAATCGTCTCTGTAGTGTATTTGGTATTTGGACGTTGTTGCATAGCGTAGGTAAGAACGTCATGTTCGTGTACTGTTTTGATAAAATCGTCAAAGTCTTGTCTATTTTTGATTAGTTGTGGAATTTCTAAGACAGAAGCATTATTTGAAGATGCGTGATACAATCGAAGAGCGTCTGTTTCGCTGTGCCTAAGGACTATATGATAACTAAAGTTGATTTTGAATATGTTCTTTTGAATGGTAAAGATCTTGTTCAAGGTAGATGCCCAGTCTTTAGGGTGGATTGTGTGTGGGCTAATATAAAATGTATATACAGACATATATTTGTTTATCTTGTGATGTGTTTTGATACTACTCCAGTTGTCGGTGTATACTTGTCTAATATCATCTGGAAGAGTGTGTAAAGAAGCCGCTTCATCCTTGGGTTGTGTGTCACTGACTGGCTGGGAGTTTTCGTTTTGTTTAGTCTTCTTCTCGCTGACTGCCACATCACTATTAGTAGCCACATGTCTCTTACGTAGTGTTGCTGAAGCGGGTGTTGAAGCGTCTGTTGGTATTACACTGGGTGATACTCCTGGTGTAGTGTGTTCCTTTGTAATGTGACGTTGTAGATTGTCTTTTCTGTTAAACTTATGACCACAAGTGTGACACGAATACACTTGCTCCTTGGTACTGTGACTGGTCCGAGTATGGCGAAGCAGACTGCGCCTTTCAGTGAAACCTTTCCCACAAGTTGCACATAAGTGGTTCTCAGATGATTGCCTAGTTGACATCTTTGTATTTTTAGGCATGTTCACTAGCGACTTGATACTGAGACAAGCAACTGTCGACTTGACACACGTTCACAACGAGCCGATGAATATAGCGTTGAATATATTTAGTTTCTATCTTTCACCAAAGGTCGATAACACGATGTTGGCTAGATAGGTAAGTCAAATACTCAAACAACAAGATGTATTATTCACTAGTCTAGTAAACTGTTTCAATCCCGAACACTTTTTTCCTCGTCTTTGTTTCAAACGCCGATGACTTCTTTGCAGATGACGTTGTAAACTATGGCAGAATAACGAGGTTGCTTACACTTCGGATGCGTCTGGGTAAGAATCTGGCTGATAATTCTTACAAGGCAGTTGTGAATGTCCAAAAATTAGAAGAAAGAGCCGCAAAAGCTGTAGGTCCGTATATGGCTGATAGTCCGTGGATACTGAGACAAAACGGTAAATGGCAAACTTTCTAAACTTGAAGGCAAATAGTCATTGAATAATCACAAAACTGAAGATCCAATCTTTCGTCGTTCTTGTGTACATCACAAAGTGAGTGAGAGGTAGTGAGTTGGATATATATTACATACAGTAAGCCCCGCCCACTGCATAGTTGACAGCCAATCAATGCTTGTCTAACATAAAATGTGGGTAAATTCTAAGACAATTAACCTGATTGGTTGTATACCACAAGTGAACAGCCAATCAATGCTTGTCTAACATAAATGTGGGTCAATTCTAAGACAATTACCCTGATTGGTTGTATACAACAAGTGAACGAAGGAATGTAGTGGTATGCAAACAGGTCAGATACATGGTGAAAGACAGACATCGTAGTTATTACCACACACACATTTCTGTTGGTTACAGACATAACTTCACACGAGTTAGGTCCCGTAGCGGACTTGGCGGTATGTTGTATGGTCCATTTGTATGTAACTAATACACCAACGTATTCGTACCCTTGTGCTTTGTACTTATTTGCTAATGTAACACGGGTGTTTGATATTTTATACATATCACTGTATTTAATTTACCTTGTAATAATATACTTGAATTCTTTCAACTACTTCCTATTTAGTACTATATTTATATACTGGGATAATGTGTATTGCTTCATTTTGTATACATTGTGGTAATATATGGCTGTCTTATGTGATGTTGGTTTACTTCTAATACACTAATACAGACGAGCAGAGACATGAAGCTTGACACGTGAAAAATGTAGCCAAGAGATTACAAGAAGTTGTCTTTAAGAGGATAGACCAAGCTTCGATATGTTGAAGATAGTCTTTGGTAAGGTGGAAAACATAATGACTAATATAAAGATGTCAATTACAAGGAGAAAAAGAGTGTTTAATCACTACACGGAACCTATACTATTGTATGAATGTGAAGCGAGGACAATGGGCAGACAATTTAAAAACCATCTAATGACACTGGGGTGTGGATTCTGATTGGGAAAAAAATGAACTAGACAACCACATGAAACTCCCTCCAAATAATACAAGGTAACAGAACAAAACATACTGCATAACAGACACATAGATACTATACCAGCTCTGTAAGGCAACATACTCTGATAATGTATACATAACGGCCACTCTCCAATAATACTACACACATTTATAAACCGTAGTAAATGCGCATACACAAACATACATACTTTCCTAAAGTAGACTCTAGCCAAGTTCGCATTGCAGCTATATAGAGGCATGCCTATTGATCTGATATGAAATATGTTTGATTATTTTCACACCCGGATGTAATAGGCGACAACACACATCACAGCTACGATTTGCTGACAGGGGTGACATGTATCACATAGTACACCATCCTTTTTCAAACCATAATCGTTTTCAATGTCACAAGAATAACGAACTACTGATATTTAAGATCAGATTTGCATATGCTGATATTGTTTGTGCTATTTCCTACTCATACCACCTGTTTTAACTGAATAAGGACACATACACCTAACCCATAATCCCCAACCGCCACATATGAGAAAAATCGATTGAGTAGTGCTTTTGATTTCTGTGGATATTCCGACAATAGGTGTTAATCCTTTAATCCCTTTCCAACCTTTATATGAACCTTTATTAATATCGCGAACTATTTGCAGCCATGAAGATATTAGTAATATCAATACCCCATCTTTGTCATTACGACGACGATAAGCCCCTGGATTAGCCGTTATGAAAATGAGTATTGATTTTTGGCAACACCTGTTGAGGTTAAGATTATATCATATTCTGATAGTTATGTTATATTTTGTGACGCATAGGTACAAGGGTGAAATGTGATGCCTGTGTTTTTCATCAGCGGTGGGACTTGTGGCTGCGGCGACACGGCCGGACAAAGCGACACTAACCCCTATAATCAACTAGACACCCACATGTTGATGACTGGCAATTTACCAACGACAAAGTACCGAGATTCGAACCTGTCACTTCCACGGTGTCTGGGGTACCCTTAAACATAGCCGGGTTAATAACACCAGAGCTCTCCATCACAACTAAGTAACAAAAACATAAATATTTCTTCTACCACTAGACCTCCCCACTGGGATTCGAACCCGATGATAGTGTTTGGAAGCGTTTATCTAGTTACTCATCCACTCACCCCACCCCTTAACAACGAATATCACAAAGTCATACTCACTAAATGCAATAATACGGGTCATCTTTACTTTTTTAAGGTTTTTCATTTTTAATCTGTATGATGATATTGTTTAAACCACTACGACCCTCTACGGCTCACTAGTAACCGCTACCAACTCCTTAACACCGACTTTCGCTAAGCCATACCCATTAAAATCAATACTACTGGCCATCTTGACCTTTGTAAGGATTTCATTTGAAGCTCTAAAATGATATGATGATAGTGTTTCGATGCAGATATTTAACTACTCGGCCACTCAACCACACCTTAACAACAAATAACACGAAGCCCTGCCCACTACAACCTACGATAACAGGAATAATTAAATTTTAATTCTTAAAAAAAAATAAAAGTCTCAAAAAAGGGGAGGTAATATCACAAAAACAGACGATTATTTACTCCTGAGTTATGTCCCGCACCTCCTTCTTTGCGCTTACTAAAAACGACAGCACCTACAGCACCTCCTTCTTTATTCTTAGTAAAAGAGGTGCGGCACCACAATTTTTGGGGGGAGTAGAGACCCTAGTATACTACTCCCCGTGCATAACTGCAAGTTAGCTTGATTCATTTCTGAGTTTGTATTTGTTTTTTTTAAATTGGAAAAATCAAACTTCCATGGCCCGATTTCCTCTAATTGGCACCGGCTCCAGGTTTCTCTCTTGAACTGACATAATAGCTTCTTGTTTAGTGTACACATTTAAGATTGATCTTAGGTGTTGTTTCTTTTAATCAATATGCTTACTTATAATTTAGAATGTATGTTTCAGGTTACCTGGTCCAGTGCATTTTCAAAATTAACAATGCAAACGAATATGCTTTCTCCCTGCAAGCTCTAGCTCTTAAATTCCAGGTGTCCTGATGGCGGAGTAGGGGGTTCATCCACTACACCGGTCACATAGATTTAACATTGTCTTCTCGTTCAGAAAGCAATGGCAATCTACTTAACTTAAAATTGCCTAGAAAATCAACCTGCAGTTGATCGCTAC
Organism: Cepaea hortensis; assembly: GCA_963921405.1. Lineage (NCBI taxonomy): Eukaryota > Metazoa > Mollusca > Gastropoda > Stylommatophora > Helicidae > Cepaea > Cepaea hortensis. Next base: position 83,249,559 of record OY992886.1, read on the forward strand.
GTCCAGCGAAGGACACGAAACCTTTTTAAATCACACTTTATGTCAAAAATTTTAATTTACGAATTGTGTGTTTGCTTCCACTGCCCTTTCGTATTTCAAACTGATATTCATTTAGTACTTCCCCAATTGTGTTTTCTATTCTTCAAATGATCAAGAGCGATGTTGTTTTAAGGCACGACATAATACATTGCTTACATCTCATTATGTGATTTTTTTTTTCGGCCGTTAAGCCTAGTGGGGCTGAATGTTACTATCTATAGTCAACTGTGTGGCAATTAATGCGTAAAGTTTGTTTAATGCAAAGTACACTCTTGATAGAATCTGTCCTTCTGGTATTTTGTAACGTGCATTGTCTATTCTCTGTATCCCATTCTCTATAATGCATTTCTATGGCCTATTCTCGATAGTCGTTCTGTTTTGTCAGTTATATGTAGCTCATTTTCTATAATCCATCCTTTATGTGATAACATAATATCCGCACCTGAAAGCACTGAGAGTGTTGTAATTGATTGAATTACTAGCATAGATAAAAGAGTTACTACGGGGGATAAAACAAGTTACGTTGAAGAACTCGAGTGTTGAAAGGTCAATATTCGCCGGCGTTCAACTGATGTATGACGTCATCTTACAAACAGAGCTACAGACATCCAGACGCACGGGGGAAATATGTTGCAAAAGTACTCGTAAAGCGTCTAAAGTCTGGCTAAGCCTCCATTTGGTAAATAGCAGTGGTTCAAACACTAACTGTCTGATTAAGAGTAGCTACATGTGATCACGTTTAATGGGACACGGGAAAGATCTGGATATACAATTTATCCCTGTGATTGCAGAAGTGGATTTGAAGTTTCAAAGCGGAATAATTAGCAGGTAAAGCCAGAATTCAGCTACGTTAGCAGTATTAGTTGGTGGCAATAATTGTGGTCTTTACACTGGAGTTATTTGATGCGTTTAGAAAGAATAGTAATGAAAGCCATAGTTCCTGAAAGAATATGCAATCGACACCAGCACTAAAATGGACATAAGACAATGCAGACGCCTGAAGCATAACAGTGCATAAGGCGGGGAAACTGTCAAGGGATCGAGGTTCTTGTCAAAAGGAAGGTGAATTCATTCCAGTGTGTGTGTGTGTGTGTGTGTGTGTGTGTGTGTGTGTGTGTGTGTGTGTGTGTGTGTGTGTGTGTGTGTGAGTGTGTGTGTGTGTGTGTGTGTGTGTGTTGTTTGTTTTGACAGCTGACATCTTTTCCCAGTCTTCATCTTGCTCTTATACAATATATATATATATATATATATATATATATATATATATATATATATATATATATATATATATATATATATATATATATATATATATATATATATATATATATATATAAATTAGGATGTGCGTCCGTATTTATGTATCTCTGTATGTATGTATGTCCTTTATACGTTCGCGAACGGCCCATCCGATTGAGATGAAATTTTCTACACGTCTTCCTTTCATTCCAGAGCAGCCAACTGTCGTATTTTTTTTTCTTCTTCCTCCTCCTCCCTCCTCCCACTCCCAAAATAAGAATCCCCGAACCAAAACGCTAGGGAAAGGGAAGAAAATGACGTGACTACACAGAATCGTCATACGGCAATCATCATCCCTCCTCATTCTCCCTCCTTCCTCTCCCTCCTTCCTCCTCCTCCTTCCTTCTTCTCCCTCTGCCTCCTCCCTCCTCCTCCTCCCTCCTCATCCCTCCTCCTCCCTCCTCCCTCCTCCTCCTGCCTCCCTCCTCCTCCCTCCTTCCTCTCCCTCCTTCCTCCTCCTCCTTCCTCCTTCTCCCTCTGCCTCCTCCCTCCTCCCTCCTCCTCCTTCCTCCTCCTCCCTCTCCCTCCTCCTCCATCCTCCTCCTCCCGCTTCCTCCTCCTCCCTCTTCCTCCCTCTCCCTCCTCTTCCTCCTCCCTCTACCTCCTCCCTCTACCTCCTCCCTCCACCCTCCTCCTCTTACTCCTCCCTCTCCCTCCTCCCTCTTCCTTCTCCCTCTTCCTCCCTCCTCCTCCTCCCGCTTCCTCCTCCTCCCTCTTCCTCCCTCTCCCTCCTCCTCCCTCCACCCTCCTCCTCTTCCTCCTCCCTCTCCCTCCTCCCTCTTCCTTCTCCCTCTTCCTCCCCCTCCTCCTCCATCCTCCTCCCTCCTACTCCCTCCGCCTCCTCCCCCTCCTCCCTCATCTTCCCTCCTCCTCCCCTCCCTCCTCATCCCTCCTCCTCCCTCCTCCCTCCTCCTCCTGCCTCCCTCCTCCTTCTGCCTCCTCCTCCTGCCTCCCTCCTCCTCCTCCTGCCTCCTTCTCCCTCATCATCCTCCCTCCTCCTTCTCCCTTCTTCTCCCTCTTCCCTCTTCCTCCTCCTCCTACCTCCTCCTCCCTCTACCTCCTCCTCCTCCTTCCTCCTCCCTTCTCCTCCTCTTCCTCCTCCTTCTACCTCCTCCCTCCTCCTCCCTCTACCTCCTCCTCCCTCCTCCCTTCTCCTCCTCTTTCTCCTCCCTTTCCTTCCTCCTCCTCCTCCCTTTACCTCCTCCTCCCCCTACCTCTTTCCTCCTCCCTCCTCCTCCTCTTCCACCTCCCTTTCCTTCCTCCCCTCCTCATTCTCCCTCCTTCCTCTCCCTCCTTCTTTCTTCTCCCTCTGCCTCCTCCCTCCTCCTCTCCCCTCCTCCTCCCTCCTCCTCCTCCCTCTCCCTCCTCCATCCTCCTCCTCCCGCTTCCTCTTCCTCCCTCTCCCTCCTCTTCCTCCTCCCTCTACCTCCTACTCCCTCCGCCTCCTCCCCCTCCTCCCTCATCTTCCCTCCTCCTCCCCTCCCTCCTCATCCCTCCTCCTCCCTCCTCCCTCCTCCTCCTGCCTCCCTCCTCCTCCCTCCTTCCTCTCCCTCCTTCCTCCTCCTCCTTCCTCCTTCTCCCTCTGCCTCCTCCCTCCTCCCTCCTCCTCCTTCCTCCTCCTCCCTCTCCCTCCTCCTCCATCCTCCTCCTCCCGCTTCCTCCTCCTCCCTCTTCCTCCCTCTCCCTCCTCTTCCTCCTCCCTCTACCTCCTCCCTCTACCTCCTCCCTCCACCCTCCTCCTCTTCCTCCTCCCTCTCCCTCCTCCCTCTTCCTTCTCCCTCCTCCTCCTCCCTCCTCCCCCTTCCTCCTCCTCCCTCCTCCTCCTTCCTCTACCTCCTCCCTCCTCCTCCCTCCTCCTCCCTCCTCCTCCCTTCTCCTCTATCTCCCTCCTTCTCCCTCTCCTCCTCCCTCCTCCTCCTCCTCCCTCCTCCTCCTCCCTCCTCTTCTTCTCTCCTCCTCCCTCCTCCTCCCTCCTCCTCCTCCTCCCTCTACCTCCTCTTCCCTCCTACTCCTCCCCCTCCTTCTCCCTCCTCCTCCTTATTCCTAATTTTATACCTCACGGTTACTTCCGCAGCGCTTTTAAGGTATTTTATCTCAGTTATGATTTTGCGATCATTAATTACAGTTAGCGTCCATGTTTGACATTTTAATATTTAAATGTTGCGCTCATTAATTACAGTTAGCGTCCATGTGTGACATTTTAATATTTAAATTTTGCGCTCTCTAATTACAGTTAGCGTCCTTGTTTGACATTTTATTATTTACATTTTGCGCTCATTAATTACAGTTAGCGCCCATGTTTGACATTTTATTATTTAACTTTTGCGCTCATTAATTACAGTTAGCGCCCATGTTTGAAATGTTATTATTTAAATGCTGTATGTTCTTTGCAGGACGTGGTGATCAACCCAAACTTGAATGTCTAAGCAATTTTACGTTTGGTAGTTTGCCAATGCCTTCTGAACGTGAAGTCAACGCCAAAGACCAGTTGACCGGTGTCTGCAGTGAACTCATTACCGTTATCTCACATGAAGGTTAAACGCAAGTGCCTTTACCTCTCAGCAACGCCAACCTCTACATTTATTATACTTTACTCAAAGTGCGTTGTGCTTTCATTGTAGGTTCCGTGTACTATTGCTGTAGGTTTATGCTGAACAAATATGCTGAACATTAAGGGGAAGACAAAAGTGAGGTTACAGTTTGTTGTAAATCTTTTACAGAACATAGTAGTAAACTCCAGCATATGTTTGGCTGTTTATGATTCCTTGGCTAGTTTACGTTCAGTAGTTTTGTCATTGCTTTCTGAACGACCGGGACTCACATTATTGTATGGAAACCAACGCAAGGCGGTCTGTTTCCAAATCACCCGCAGCTATGTTTCGAACTTGGTATGGGCGATTACAAATTGAGTCCTTAACTTCTTCGCCACAGAGAAAGTTAGAAGTGAGGTAAGACAGTTATATATCTTCTTGAAAGACAAAGTCTTCTTGAAAGACAGACAAAGGAGAGATATGAGAAGAGAAGGCATAGTGAAGTTAATTCATTATCTGAGGCTGAAACCCGTTTTCGCCTAAGTCAGATTGGTTAGTTATTCTTTACAGGACGTAGCAGTCAACACCAGAATCTGTTGGCTGTTCGTGATTCCTTGGCAAGTTTACGTTCAACAGTTTGCCATTGTTTTCTGAACGACCGGCACCCGTATCATTTCATAAAAACCCAACGCAAAGCGGTCTGCTGCCAAATCTCCCGCAGCTGTGTTTCAAACACGGTATTGTGTCCGTAAATTCTTCGCTACGAAGCCGATTAAGTGAGTTTGGGCAGTAGTTAAATTAAGATCTGATTATAAACACAGTGTCGGCGCCTCCGGCTTAAAGGTAGTGAACTCAGTTTACAATTGCTTACCGAACGGTGACGTGTGTATGAATGTGAGAAAGAGAATGCTGAAGCGGTCAATAGAACCTGTTTTTCTGTCTGGTAGTAACTCATGAAGCATGAATCGACAAATTAGCAAGAGCTTAGAAACAACGGAGAAGTGGTTCTTGAAACGGATGTTGTGAATACCTTGGTAACGAACAAGGATTGCTTGGAAGAGACTAATGAAACTATAACTATAAAATCTACAACTATAAGAATGAGACAAACAGCTTTCTTTGGTCATGTGATGAGAAGAGAGACATTGGAGATCATCGTGACAACTGGACAGATCAGTGGTAAAATAGGCAAAAGCAGACCAGGAGATACGATGCTGAACGGACAGTGACGATGACATGGAGGAATATCATCAGCAGAGTTGATCCACAACAACAAAGGTCAGATATCTGTGGAGAAGCATGAACGACCTCGTCAGTTGGCATGGAACAACGTGACGATGATCCCTAACCCACAGACGCCGACAACGTCAGAGAATGGCAAACAAACAAATAAACAAACAAACCAGCAAACAAAAAAAACAAGGAAATACAAAGTGTAGTGAGACTTTACAAACATCCGGTATATTTACATATGCAAACAAACAAACAAACAAACAAACAAACAAACAAAAAAACAATCAAACAAACAAACAAACAAACAAAACCCTCAGTAGAATTGAAACAAATTTATACCTGTGTATTCTTCCCACATTGAACATACCAAACAATGTGCGTCTTATTCGCAATTTTCTGTTATGTACATTTGATTACGGATAATCAGGGCAGTGAGGCAGCCACAAACAATTAGCTTAATGGTCACGCGGTTCTGTTACTTCCGTCTTTGGGTGGAATCTATAATATTGCCGGGCAGTGATATTCCAGTCACAATGAGACCGGGTTAACACAGTCATGAAGTCAGTTGGTCTAATTAGAAATAGACCAACTCAAAGTGTAGCATGTGTCAAAGTAAAGATATGTGACACGTGACTCATCCATCCATCCATCTACCCATCCAAGCACACACCGATGCATGCATTCATCCATTCACCCATCCATCCACCAATCCTTCCATCCACCCATCCATCCACCCATCCTTAAATCCACCCATATGTCCATCCATCCATCCATCCATCCATCCATCCATCCATCCATCCATCCATCCATCCATTCATCCATCCATCCACCCATCCATCCATCCTTCCACCCATTTGTTATTTCTTTCTATATATGTACGCGGGTCGGTCACAAAGTAAAGTCACCACAAGTTATTTTCTCAGCGAATAATACATATTTTTTTCCCCGCGTTTCCATCCTGTTTCAGGATATTGCGGTCAACACCAGCATCTTTCAGCTGTATGTTGATTCCTAGGCTAGATTACGCTCATCAGCACGCCACAACTTTCTGAACGACCGGCTCCATACTCTCATAAGTCACTGGCACGACTCGAACCACTTCTAATTCTCGTGCGCTCACGTCAACCAAGAGAGTACTCCGGGTTAACGGAGAAAGCTGCTAATCCCTCGGCCAGTAGTAATGTGAAATGTTGCACACTTCACATTTGGAATATCTCTCTATCTTTTGTTCGAAATTGCACCATATTCCGACAATTAGAAAAGCTACAGTAACCAGTTAAACCGGGGAGTGTGAACAACTTGCGTTACACACTGCGAATGCAATAGAATGTTTGGATGCGTACAAGGAAGGTGAAGACACGAAGCTGCTCATCTTCAGCGTTCTAGACGTCCTTCCACGGTTACCAACCCTGACGTGTTGAACCGCGCTGATGGCATTATTAGCGATGATAACCACATTACAAGTCAACAATTGGCCCTATAGGTGTCAGCGGTCAGGGGAAGTGCGATAGCAATCTTCAAAACTTTCGCGTTATTCAAAGGTTTGCTCAAGATGGATCCATCGAGGTCTACAAATGAACACATATTTCAAAGGTAGACAATGTGAATTGAAATGAAGGGGTGTTTCGATGCTGAGAGGAGAGAGAGAGAGAGAGAGAGAGAGAGAGAGAGAGAGAGAGAGAGAGAGAGAGAGAGAGAGAGAGAGAGAGAGAGAGAGAGAGAGAGAGAATTTTGTCAAGGACATGCAGTCAATGGAAAAGCACAGAGGTGTTTTTTTTAAAGAAAATATTCTCAACAGATATGGAAGGATCTCGTCATAAATGTAACATTTTGTATATTCGACATTTATTAATACCTTCTTACATATTGCCATATTTATCCATTGTCGATGGAGGTGCGGTTGGGGGATGGGTGGTTGGAGGTGTGGGTGGGGAGAGGATGTTGTGGTGGGGGATGGGTGTGTGGGTTAGGATGTGTATGTGGGTGGGCTTGGGATGTGTGGGTTGGTGGGGGATGTTTGTGTGGGTGGCGAGTGTGTTTGGGTTGGGGGAACAGGTGAGGGCAGTGTGTGTGGGTTAGGGATGTGCGGGAGGTGGATGGGTCGGTTGGTGGGGTATGTATGTGTCCCTGGGTGTGTGTGTGTGTTGGTAGGTGGGTGTGTGTGTGTGTGGGATATGGGCTCATAACATGGTAATTTGCCTTGTTTATGTTTACAACATTCATTTCACAAAGTGTTTTTTTTTTCCTATGTGAATGTATAATGCTTTTGATGAACGAAAGATGAGTGATTGGAAGGGCCGAATGTAAGACGGGCCTGCGTGCCCAATTTGTGACCCTTTTAAAATAAAGTTGATTTGATTTGATTTTTCCATAAGTTCATTCATTTTGTTTTTTAGAGAGACTCATTTGTATGTTGGGAGAACATAGTAAGCACAATTAGGTCACATTATAATGATCATGTGTTCTGGTAACAAACAAAAGGAATTCATGTGTAAGTATACCGCATGTTTGAAAAGCCTCACTACACTTTATGTGTAGAACACATTTGAAAAATAAAGTACACGATGTCATCAAAAATTATGATCCACAGCCCATTGCCAAGCAATATACAGCGAATGGCTGTCGTCTGTTGGAGTAATTATTTGCACTCCAAACATAATGGTGTTATCTCATTCCTCTTGTACCTTGCGGTGTCGAGGTGAAGTATAAACAGCGGGAGAGTGCCCGCTTATGGGTTTCATGTATCGATATTCCCATGGACTCTGTTATTCCCTGCGTCCATCGTTTACGTGGTCGGCCTCTTCATCTGCTTCCCTCTGGTCTGACATCAATGCTTGTTGTGGTATACTGTTAGCTGGTAACCAAGTTGCATGGCCAAACCATCTGACTTGCTGTCTTCTAATAAAATCTAGTACAGCTACAAACCCCACATTAGTCCTGATTTCTTCATTTCTGATCTTATCTCTTCTTGAAACATTGAGTATTCTTCTCAGGAATGTCATTTCTGTTGTTGTGATTTTTCTTTTCTCTTTTTCTCTCAATGTCTATGTTTAGCATTGGTAGTATATAATTGGAAGGAAGATTGTGTTGTAATGTGCTGTCTTTGTAATTATTGACACATGTTTGTTCTTTAGTACTGGTGCCATTTGTCCAATGAGTTGGTTTGCTTTATTGCATGTATTTTCGATTTCGTCTTCTGATTTGTAATTTGATGATATTATACTTCCTAGGTACTTTGAGGCTCTTTACTTGTTTCAGGGGATGTGAGTTTAAGTAAATCGTTGCTGTTTTGTCTTCTTTGGCTATAGTCATTACCTCTGGTTACTTGCGCTAATTTTCATGTTATGTTCCCTGTACATTTCGCTTAGACTATTTGTCAGAGTCTAGAATAGTGCAGTGATGCAGTGACATCGTTACGCCCGCCAGGCGACTTAGTTCCCCAGCCGGGATGCCGTAACTTCGTTACGCCCGCCAGGCGAGTAGTAGGTACCTGCCTGCGAGGTTGCTGGCTGAATAGACGGCCGGCGGTCAGGCAAGGACGAAGCAGGACGCACGCATGCCTCGTGAAGCCACTTCAGGTGGGGAGGCACATTGCGAGCTATAGACAGACAGCTCTGGGACGTGGACTCGACAGGACGTATGATGAGAGAAAGGCGTTGTGTGGTTTCTGTGCCCGAAAGTCGAGTGTCTGTTCATCTTGAGAGATTGTGAGCTGTATTGTGTATGTAAGTGTATTGAAGTATAACTTATATCTTGTAATGATCATCGTATCGTATATTATCTGTAAATAAATCAATTGAACGTTGTGTTGTTGAGTCTCAAGTCAAATCACGTTGTACTTGTACTGTCTCACATGTGTTAGGAAAAACGAGCCAGGTTTAAGATCCTGACATGTGTGGATGTGGGGGCTCGTCCGGCTTTGAAATGAACGTGTTTATGTGATTAACGGTTAAATCTAGAGTTTGTGAACTTAGAATTTTTGTCAAACTTTATTGTACATGTAAATGTGATCGTTGAAGGCTCATTTTGATAGATATTATTACATTATTTCAACATGGAGACTAAATGTGATTGTACAGTGCATACATATTGTTTGATCTTGTAAACGTGTAAAACATCAGTGATTGTTGAACTTGTCACCGTTTTGACCTTGTCGACATTGTAAACTTGTCGCCATTGTGACCTTGTCGCCATCTTGTAAACTTGATGTCTATGTCCTTACTGAATGTCATCTTGATGTAAGTGATGTGTCATCAATGTTGTAGCGTGTTGAGATATATTTAGAGTGTCTTTGTAAAGTGAATTGTGGAAAGCAGAAAGTTTTGGAAAGAAAGTGACTTGTGTTTTGAAAAAAAATTGATGACTGACAACATTACGGCATACAATTACACTCAACGCCATACAAACCTAATCAAAACTTAGTGACAAGCAGGCACACCACATCAAATAGACTCTAATTTATTTCCTCCAAAAACAAAGGAGGTTTTCTGTGCCATCTGAAACCCTTGCCCGTAGAGGTCAGTTGTGTTTGAAGTAGCGACCCTACAGTTCCTAGCCCGATTTCCAACCGTTCTTCACCGCATCCAGTGCACTTGAGTATATTTTTCTTTTCATATACTTTTGGATGCAAATTTAGGCACGTATTGTCAATAGAACATAATTGTAAATTGTTTACTTTTCTAACCACTTGTAACAAATTGTGTGGCTGGTACTTCATTTGCGTTTTCCATCATGTCTTCATTAAATGATTTCATCGATATGGGGTTGAAGTTAAAGTTAACAGGTGATGAGTTAATGAAGTGGAGTGAGAATAAATACTCTGAACACCTTCGCGAGAAAGCTAATGAACGCGATGAAAGAGCAGCTGAAAGAGCATTAAAGCAGGCAGAGACTGAAAGGGCTGCCAAGCAAGTAGAGGCAGAAACAGCCTTAAGGCAAGCAGAGGCAGCAACCGCCGCAAAACAGGCAGAACTAGAACTGTCTACAAAGGCAAAACAAGCTGAGTTAGACATGGAATTAAAGAAAGCTGAGATAGATAGTGAGCTGAAGAAAGCTGAAATAGCAGCTCAGAGTAAACGGGAAGAGCTGGAATTGCAACTTAAAATCAAACAACTTGATACTGAGACTGCCATTAACAAAGAGTCTAAGAAAGCTGAAAGACTGGAGAAAGAAAACCAGTACAAGAAATATCAAGGTATCGTACGTAATTATACCTCGGGTGACTGCATCGCAGCCTTTACCCAAAATTTTGAGACGTTAATGGACCATTACCAGATTCCACTGTCTGAATGGAATATTATTTATATGAGGAGTTTATCAGGGGAGCCTCTTAAAGTCATTGAGACTATCCCCAAAGACCTCAGAAAAGATTACCATTATCTAAAATCAAAGATTATGGCACATTTTATGTTAGATGAGGCAGGTTACAGAGAACAATTCAGCAAGTTGAGCCCAAAACCGACTCAAACGTTCTCTGACTACCTCTGCTTAGTCCGAGATATATTTACCAAATGGACTTCAGCAGCTAAAATTGATAAAAACTATCAAAGATTAGAAGATCTGATCATCAGAGATAAAGTCATTTCATCCATTCCATCAGCATTTTCAAAATTTTTGCAAGAGAATGAATGCACTAGTGTAGATGAGATTGAGAGACGTGGTTCGGCGTATTACACAGCCAACAAACATTGTTTTGCCAGTGAAGCTACTGACATAAATTTTGTAGCATCGGCTAACTATGACAAACCCTATATTAGGCAGAAACCTCATAAGCCTACATCTGAGAAGTATAATCACTGTAGATATTGTAAAATTTCACACCATCAAGGTGAGATGTGTGACAAGAACCCCGCATATCATACTTATCTACAAAACATGGTAAACAGACAAGATAAGGAGCGTAGATCCTTTAGAAATTTGCGTAAATGTTTCCTCTGTAAGGCGTACGGACATTATCGCCTTGATTGTAAAGGTAGGCAAATGACCAACAAAGCAAATGCCGCCTTGTTTGACAGTTCATCGTCAGATGAAGAACAATCAGAGAAACATCCTGTGAACTCAGCACAGGCTTTTGATGTATTTAACGCAAATAAATGTACTGTTTGTCATACCTTTTATGAAGATGGCATTTTAACATGCGGCCACTCCATTCCTATTGCCAATGAAGAAGCTAATTTGGTAGTAGATTCGAAAGGCAGAATAAACATCCATCAAGGATACGTGAATGGCAAGTCTGCTACAGTCCTTCGGGACACGGGAAGCTCACTTATTGGTCTAAAGAGAACGTTCATAATGCCTACAGACTATACAGGCAGGCACGTAACATGCAGAACATTCTCTGGCAATATTGAAAAGTACCCACTAGCATGGGCATATATTCAAACACCTTTCCTCACTGGTAAAGTAAAATGCGCAGCACTAACAAACCCAGTGTGCGATATTATAATCGGAAATTTACCAGAGGTGAATGATATGCCTCATGACATAACATCTCTTTGCATTGATGATATCATAACATCACCATCAAATGTCATCATTGATAATGTTACACCACCTAATGAATGTATGGTAGCTAATGTAGCACTAAGATCTCATGACATCATTGATAACACTGTTTCATCACCATCTGATATCATTGAATGTGTGAACGCAGTAACCAGATCTACTGCTAGAGTGCAAGATGAAAGTAACCAAACTGAGGCTATACAAATGCTTAGCCCAGTATCGCTACCTTCTAAAACCATGAAGGAAACGTTTGTAACAGCTCAAAAGGCTGATCCTTCATTGTCGAAATATTTTAATCTGATCGGCCAAAAGCCAAATGTAACCAAGAATGCAAAATGGCATTTTGCTTTGAAAAATTGTATCCTCACTAGGTATTATACCAGAGGTGACAGCACAACAGAGCAAACTGTTTTGCCAACTAATTATCGTAAGCAAGCCTTACATCTTGCCCATGATATACCTCTTGCAGGGCATATGGCATACGCTAAGACCAGATCAAGATTATTAACACAGTTTCATTGGCCCAAATTTTGCAATGACATTAAACAATATTGCAGAAGTTGTGACATCTGCCAAAAACTGGTAAAGAAAGGTAAACACCCACAGGCAAAGTTACAAGTTACTGACTTAGCCTGTCGACCTTTTGAGAAAATATCTGTCGACATAGTGGGCCCTCTTAATCAGACAACAACTAGAGGGAATAAATATATTCTAACTGTCATTGATCAATGTAGCCGCTGGCCGGAAGCGATTCCGCTAAAGAACATAACTGCCAATGATATAATGGAAGTTTTCTTCCATATATTTTCTCGGATAGGATTTCCAGACACTATCCAATCAGATAGGGGAACTCAGTTTATCGCCGCATCTACTCAAGCTTTCATCAAAATGTTGGGAGTGAAGCAATGTTTCAATTCCCCGTACCATCCTCACTCGAGTGGGATAATAGAAAAATTTAACGGCGATTTAAAGCACATGCTTGCTAAAGTCACTCAAGAGCATCCCAAGAACTGGGACGTATATTTACCTGCTATTCTCTTTGCTTATCGCGAGGTACCACATTCTAGTACAGGTTTCTCTCCTTTTGAACTTATCTATGGTGCCAAACCCCGTGGCCCATTGACTATTTATCACCAAATGTTAACTGACTCCACTCCAGTACTTAAACCCATATCATCATACGTATACGTTACATCATTGCGTGAAAGAATCATCAAATCTTGTATAATTGCAAAGGATGCACTAAAATTATCTGGTGCTACATATAGACAATATGCTGACAAAGGTAGCAGGACAATAACGTTGACACCTGGACAGGACGTTCTTCTTCTACTACCTAGTGACAGACACTTATTGACTGATTCTTGGCAAGGACCATTTAAAGTGACGAGACAGATTTCACCTGTAGACTATGAGATCCAAATAAAAGACAAACACAAAATATTCCACATCAATATGCTAAGACCATATTACAACAGAGACAACGAACAAGACGATACAATAGCTTGTACAGTGATAATAGACCACGAGGATGACGAGGCTAGTGACGAAATTCCAACACCTGCATTAGACACGACAAACTGCTTGAAGGAAATTAAGATCAACCCAAAGTTAACTCAAGCAAACAGACAGTTGCAAACATCTTATACAACAGTACAACACCATCTTCTCCAACAACCCAGGACAAACAGAATTAGTACAACATCACATCACACTCACGTCAAACACACCCATAAAATGCAGACCATACACCATTCCATTGCATTACAAAGAAAACTTACATCAGGAGATCATCAACTTAGAGAAAAACAACATCATAAGACGATCCCAATCAGACTTCTCATCTCCAATGGTCATAGTACGCAAAAAGGACAACACGATAAGACTCTGTGTCGACTATAGAAAGCTCAATAAGATAACTCTTCTAGATCTGGAGCCAATGGCAAACTCTGACGATCTACTGACAGAACTGACAGACGCTAGATTCTTTACGAAGGTAGACATGACTAAAGGTTACTGGCAAATAGCGGTAGACGAACAGAGCAGACATCTGACAGCATTTGCCACACCTTGGGGACTGTACGAATGGTGCAAACTTCCATTTGGGCTTGTCAATGCCCCAGCCACATTCGTACGTATGACACGACTTCTTCTAGTAGATATACCGAACATAATTTGCTATATAGACGACATTTGTGTTCACACAAAGACGATGACAGACCACATAAAGACATTAGAACGGACATTTGAACGCATCAGACAGCACGGACTGACGGTAAAGCCTGCAAAAGTAGACATAGCCTACTAGGAAATATCCTTCTTGGGGTACAAAATATCCAATGGCTTTGTCACGACAGACGATAACATTGTGTCCAAGATACTAAACTCTCACTTCCGACTACGAAAAAGCAAGTCAGAAGTTTGTTGGGACTTGTAAATTATTACAGGCAGTTCATTCCTGATTTTTCCGAACTGACCGAAGTATTTACTAACTTACTAACAAAAGATAAACCGGAGAAAATTGTAAGCAATGAATGCCTAAAATTTGCATTCCAAAGAGTATTAGCTTGTTTTTCTGATAATAGCTTAAATAATCTTATTCTGAAATTGCCTAATCTTCAATTACCTTTCAGATTGCGTACAGACGCGAGCTCCGTGGCGATTGGAGCAGTCTTGTTGCAAGAGCATAATAACATCCTTCACCCTGTGTACTTCGTATCCAGGAAACTGAAACCCAGAGAACGGGCTTGGTCAATACCTCAGTTGGAAGCCCTAGCTCTAGTGGTGGGTATAACTAAATTGTCCAGATTCCTCCTAGGACGTCATTTTATTGTCGAATCCGACAGTAGTCCATTGCGATTTATCAATTCAGGTGTACCTTCAAACCAAATGGTAGCGCGCTGGTCTCTTAAGCTCCAAGATTACAGCTTCGAGGTTCGACATATCCCAGGCAGAACCAACACGATTGCCGATCTTTTGTCCCGTTGTCCGACCGACCCAGTAAGCACTAATGTCTGAGTGCAGTGTGTAAAATACACTCAGATTAACACAGCCATCCATCAGTGAATAATTTTTTTCATTCACGAAAGCTGTGTAATGTCTACGATGTGATGTGATAGGGGTTACTCCCAATATATATAGTGTTCTCATTTTACTAATTAATGTATTGATTGTCGTGTATAATTGTGTAGTGTGTGGTAGAAAGCGAACTTTATTAATTGTATATATTACGAAACAAGAACAGTGCCACATTCGCTCAAAACTTACCGTAAGCGAACTATCCAATTTGACAGTGGTATCTGCGTGTGGAGCATTCCAGTGATATTTTAAATCCGTGTGTGAAAGTGTGACCTGAACATTGACATCTACACCACTGCAGTCAATCGAAATCCAGAAGTTTTTCCAGGGAAACACCCAACACATGAACGATTAGAACATTGTACATTCCGTAACTACATCAGACCGGAACAAGTTTCAACATCAGCTGTTTAGTGTTCGTGTGTACTTCCGGATTAGTTAGAAAGTTAGTTCAAAATTAGCAGACGACAAACAAAAGTTTAAAAAGCTATGACGATTCTAAAATCTTTAGGAATCAACAAGTTTGAATACACAAATTGTGTATTTATATTTTTTATGTAGTGTAATCTTAGAATCATATCTTGATTAATTTATTCATACTACCGACTTTTTCTCGCTAGTATGAAGAAACATCAAGCGATGACGCTGAGAAATAGAATAATTATTGTAAAATATTATATTTCAGAAATTTTGAAGTTGTTCCCCTTTCATTTAGTTGTTACTACATCATTACACCAAAGGGCTATAATGTGAAATGTATACGATTATGTGTTGTATAAAAATAACCATGTTGTTGCCATATTGTTAACACACCAAGAAGCCATCTACTGGGCATGGTAGAGTGTTACCGACATTGCAGATCAACACAAGAACTCCTGGCCAAATAAGGTCAGGGTTTGAGCGTTTAATGCGACTTATGTAAAGCCTATTTCGGTCTAGCCAGATGGTTTTTGTTTCAGAAACCATATTATTACTTTTTTTTGAAAGGCTGCGAGGTAGATGCTTGGAGCTGGTACTGCCGATCTGACTGGGTCAATAATGCAATTGAGGTAATCAGCCATCGAGAGGATGAAACTTGACAAGTGTTAAAGGTTTAACACCACAGGTCGTTGAATACAACTTCCATTTCTTATATGTTTCTATGTCAAGATGTGTATGTCTATGTATTCTGATTCCAATGTATATAACAACAGAAGGGTCGACTCTGACAAGGTTAAAATATTAACCCAGTATGTACATATAGTATACATGAAAGATGACATCTTTCAGGGAGCTGCGCGGGGGAGCATGTCAGAGTCTAGAATAGTGCAGTGATGCAGTGACATCGTTACGCCCGCCAGGCGACTTAGTTCCCCAGCCGGGATGCCGTAACTTCGTTACGCCCGCCAGGCGAGTAGTAGGTACCTGCCTGCGAGGTTGCTGGCTGACGAGACGGCCAGCGGTCAGGCAAGGACGAAGCAGGACGCACGCATGCCTCGTGAAGCCACTTCAGGTGGGGAGGCACATTGCGAGCTATAGACAGACAGCTCTGGGACGTGGACTCGACAGGACGTATGATGAGAGAAAGGCGTTGTGTGGTTTCTGTGCCCGAAAGTCGAGTGTCTGTTCATCTTGAGAGATTGTGAGCTGTATTGTGTATGTAAGTGTATTGAAGTATAACTTATATCTTGTAATGATCATCGTATCGTATATGATCTGTAAATAAATCAATTGAATGTTGTGTTGTTGAGTCTCAAGTCAAATCACGTTGTACTTGTACTGTCTCACATGTGTTAGGAAAAACGAGCCAGGTTTAAGACCCTGACACTATTCATGTGGTCTTTAATTCTGCTTATGATTTTGATAGTCCGCAAATAGGAGTTCTTTAATGGTGTAAATTGCGGACTGTTCTTCTTCTATGTTCTCGTTATGCGGTGTTCTTGCGGTCTCTGTTTGGCTGGTTTCTTTACATATGTTGCCTATATAAGTTATGAACAAGAGAGGGGACAGGACAAAACTTGTCGTACTCCGGATCTTATAGTGTAGGGTTCTGAGTGTCCTACAGTTGTTCTCACTATGCATTCACTGTTGCTGTATAAGCTTCTACATAGGTTAGTTAGATGTGTACTCTTTCTATATCGTTTATGGATTTCCCACAGCTTGTTTCTATCTACTCTATCAAATGCCTTGTCTTGGTCGATAAGGGATAAGTAGAGTGTTTCATTAAATTAAATTGATTTTTCTATAAGTTGTCTAAGTGCAAAAATGGCATCTGTGCATCCTTTGATTTTCCTAAATCCAAGTTGTGTTTCGCTTAGCTGGGGTTCTATTGTAGTTCGTAATAACTTCTCAAGAATATTGCAAACTATTTTCCCAGTATGACTCAAAAGCGAAATTCCTCTGTATTGTGGGCAGTTTCTTTTGCTGCCTTTATTTTTCCAAATTGGGATAATTATGACGTTTCCCCAGTCTCGTGGTGTCTGTTGTTCTACCAAAATATAGTTGAATAGTCTATGTAGCCAAGCTGTTCCTACTTCTCTTGCTGCTTTAATTAGTTCATTTTATAGTTCATCATGCCCCGGTGATTTGTTCAATGGGCCTAATCTGACGGATTCTCCAATTTCTTCTTTCAATATGTCTGGTTTTAGTTCTTAGGTGGCATCTGTGTAGGTTTCCTGATTTCCTGTGACATCTAACGGGATGTTGAGATGTTGTTCGAATTACTGCTTCCATCTTATTAGGATTTGTTTTTCTTCAATTATTGGTTCTCCTTTTTCGCTGTTAATTATTTCAGTTGGGTCAAAGGGTTCTCCTCGTGTTCTCATTGCACTTATCTTTTTGTAGAAGTTTCTAGTTGCCTCCTTGTGGGTTTTATTTAGGGTTTCACCATCTTTCTCCCAGTCTTTTTGTTTTTCTCTCTTTACTATTCTATTCACATGTCTTCTTGCTATTCTGTATTCTATGTAATCACGTTCCTGTTTGCTCTTCACGCACTTTTTATATTTGTCCTTTTGTCTTGTACAACTTTCTTTACCTCTGCCCTCCACCAATTTATTATTTTATTTATCCGTGTATTGCTTTTTTTGTGGTTCCACGTGTCATTTTTTGCTGTATTTAAAATGCTTTATTTAAACATCTCCCATTCTTTCTCCACTGTTATTTTTTCTGAGGATAATTTTACAAAGATATCAGTTAGTTCTTTCTCCTAATTTTTCCTCACTGCCTCGTCTTTGAGGTTTTTTTTTTTAAGTTTACTGTTTCGCATGGCATATATTTTCCTGGTCTTTGCTTTCTTATTCTGTTGGTTCTTATTGTGGCAACAATTGCTTTGTGGTATGTACTTATACTTAAGCTGGGCACTTGCATCAATACTGAGAAAATCTACCGCACGGTACTGCTCTAAGTGTAAGCGAACGGAGAGAGAGAGAGAGAGAGAGAGAGAGAGAGAGAGAGAGAGAGAGAGAGAGAGAGAGAGAGAGGGAGAGAGATAGCGAGAGGAGAGAGAGAGAAAGAGAGGAGAGAGAGAGAGAGAGAGAGAGGAGAGAGAGAGGGGAGAGAGAGAGAGAAAGAAAGAGAGAGAGGGGGGAAGAGAGAGAAAGAGAGAGAGAAATAGAGAGAGAGAAAGTGAGAGAGGAGAGAGAGAGAGAGAGAGAGAGAGAGAGAGAGAGAGAGAGAGAGAGAGAGAGAGAGAGAGAGAGAGTCATGGTTCGCCAAGTGTAAAATGCTTCCGAATAGAATACGAAATGCTTTACAACAAGAAAGAAGGAACGAAAACTCGTGGGAAAAGAGAATTAATTGTCACCGGCTTTTCTTTTCGTTTTTGTGTGATAAAAAGTTATCTCCCTTTAATGTGGTCAATCCTAGCAATTACTCTCAAATATCCTTGGAGATGACGTCATTCGGGGTCAATTTTGGTTCTACGGGATCAATGATGTCTGTTGTCTCTCAATACATCTCTTGGCTTTAGCCAAGAACAATTCAGAATGGTATTTCTTTTCTGGAATAATCAGTGCTACATGTACGAGATAGTGCTCGGAGTAGTCGATTCTCGCTTGAAGGCTTTATCATTACAAATAAATATGAATAAAATTGGTTGAAACTGCGGTAAAGCTGTGAAAATGTAAACAATATAAAATGACACAAAGTAGTGCAGCTTTACATAACAGATTTACGACACATACAGGACGTTGCGGCGATTAGCCTTCATCAGCAAACAAACACATTCATAAACACAACATATAGTCAAGAAGATCTCCTGTGACTACATCAAAAGGTGACGACAGGGCGAGAGGAACAAAAGGATGAAAAAATTAAAGCTATGAAGAGAAAATGAGAATCGGAAAAAATGTTCATACTTACCTCACACAGATCGGAATTGTGAGGTCCTTCCTTCCTTCCTTCCTTCCCTCCTTCCTTCCCTCCCTTCTTCCTTCCCTCCCCCTTCCTTCCTTCCTTCCCTCCCTCTTTCATTCCTTCCTTCCGTTCTTCCTTCCTTCCGTGCTTCCTTCCTTCATTCCTTCATCTCCATCTCTTGTCGAAGGAAGTACCTCACTCCTAGTTATCCATCTCAAAGTTCACCGTGTCCAACGTCGGCATGCATGTGTGTAAACTTTGCTTCCCAAAGACAGATTCCATCCAAGGTAAAGGGCTCCATCTACCCGCAGGTAGGTTTTCTTTCCTAACCGGGCTGAGATCTTACTGACTACCCCAGTGGGACTTTTAAGGTGCACACCTTGAACAACGGCCACTTCTTTGTTTTCGTCCTTATCCGTGAAGATTAGGTATCATATCTCACTAACCAAGACATCCGTGTGATGTCGTGTGATGTCATCAAATATCAATGGTTCTTGGAAAAATGCCCAGCCCTATGCTGGAACCGAACCCGGCCCCGTCTCTGCCTGAGGTGGACACTGTAACCTCTCAGCCATGGATGCAGAGAGCAAACATGTTTTAATATTCGACTAGCTAGACCAGTTGTATTTATCGCCTTGAAAATTCTTATCTAATTCTGTTGTATGTATCGCCTTGAACATTCCTATCTAATTCAGTTGTATGTATCGCCTTAAACATGCCTCTTGTGGGATGTGGATTTTAATTCCTAAGAATAATTCGTTAAAATGTCTAGGGGGTATTATTGATTCTCTGGTCACTGGTTAGAATGCAGGGTGATCAGGGATATTTACCACAAATCCCAGGAGAAAAGAGTTCAATCATTGAAACAATGGCATCTGTGTGTAGGTTTCCCTTCCCACTTCATCACCCTTTATATTCACTATAGTGCTAGAAGGATATTGATTGCTCACAACATATAAACAACCACTTGTTGGACACCACATTTGCTTGATGTACACAACACTTTTGGACAAACAGTTCAGGTATTAACTCAAGATCTGCAGTTACATATATAGGTGTAATAAACACTATGCATTTTCAGACAGGCATGGGAATTATTGCATTATTACAATATATTACCCAGTGACCCCCCAAAAAAAAAACAACAACAATGTTATTACAAACAACACAACAACCACAAATTGGGTCTACTTTCATTTTCCCTCATAATTAAGGCAAATAAAGATATTAAATAGAACCCAACATAACATGTTTCTGACACCTTTTACCATTCTCTCATTGTTAAAAATAATGAGTTGGTGTCAAAATACTATACCATTTATATACCATTGGAAAAAAACTACTGACCTGTTACCTTCAGAAAAAAAAACCAACATATAAACAGCATTTTGTACTATTAATTACACTAATTAATAGAGTCAATTTGCTCCTGGTGTGCGGTTAAGGGTTCACTTTTGCTGTCGATTAGATCCTTTTCCCATTATCTGGGTACCGAATTAATGCACTCAGTTAGGTTCTTACTATTTAGTCACTGGTAATTGGCTGGTGCAAAGCATACTTTTAATTCAAGAATAGATTTACACACAATCACATATCCCTCCGCGGGCTAGAATATTCGAGTACTCTGTTGCAGTAGGCTCGGTGTCTTTTTGAAATTTGGGGCCTCAGGTTGGTCTAACTTTCCGGAATTTCCACTTAAGCTCTGCAGAAGGTACTTTACCATCTCACCATACATGGTGCCAAGTAGACGTCCATTCAGCTGCTCTGCTTTTATTATCAGAATCCCAAGTAGTTCAACAAAGATTTTACACCCACCAAGTCGCGAGTCTATAACCCATGGCATTTAGGTTGACATTGGACCAGCAAAGAGTTAGTCGTTGTTATCTAGTCCAGTGTAGAACTTTATATGACTGAGAGACATCTCATGGTAGTATCTGTGACTAGGGCCACACTTGATCTATACCTACATATATCCACAGATGAATAAATCAAGCACAGTAACAGGTTTGCAAACAATTGGATGATTCCTCTTGTTGCAGATATAGAGACATTTAGCTGCTTTCATATGGTCTTTTATCTGATGGTGTTCAGGGTTTGGAACCTTGAGGTAATCTGGTTTCGTAGTTATGTTTCAGATGATATTCAGTTTGTACCTTGGTTGTATTGGCCTATGTGGTTCAGTGTCTTCTCCCCATTTGGTTGAGCCAGAACTTAGTGTTGAATAGCTGAATTCCATGTTTGACTGTTGCAGCTGTGAGACATTCTTTCGAAGACTTATCCATTGTTGGATATTAACTTGGTAACCCAACCAACAGTTGAAGGGCTTTCACTGTTGCTAGTTTTAGTAACTTGTAGGATTGTCCCATAGTTTCATTGATTTTGCTGAGTGATAAGGCTTATAGGTGATACTTCTCAGACGTAAAGCAGACGATACACTGTTGTCAGTTACTCTGTTGATCTTCATCTTTGTAGATTATTCGATCTTGAAGTCCATCCTGGATATTCCTACTAAAATAGGACTTAATCACTCACCCAGTCAGCTGTCTTCTAATTTATCTGTTGCTCGCTATGGAGCTATTGAGCGCAGCAGTCCATGGGTATTTCTAGATGCAGACTATGGTTAGGACATTCACTTTCTGGCTGTTGACCCAGGATCCAGATTTAGTGATATAGTCCCACCACATTCAACCACCACCTGCTTCTCTTCTATAGAAAAGGGATGACAAGAATACAACACGAGCATTAACCTACTGTGTTATGGTAAAAGTTTACAACACAATTACAAACACAAATACAAAACAACAAGGGGAGAAGGGGAAAGGAGTGGGTGTCCACGTTCCACTGTCCCTCATTGCTGAGTAGAGCCATTCTGACTCTTAATAGTGAGTAAGGTATTTTCTCACTTTATTTTATGTTCTGTTGTTACTGGGACTATTAGATGAGTGAAGTCATTCTGTCCATCCAATATGTTGATATTGTATCTCTCATTCTTGAAGAGAATAGCCTATACAGGATCTCTGTGGTTTCTAATGCCGCGTCTTCCCAAGGCTATTCAACATTGGCTTTTTAAGTACTGTCGTGCACAAGGATTCTTACATCAACATCCTCTAATCCCAAGGTGCAACATTAAAATGTATATTCCCACAGTAAAAAGTAACAATCAGAACAGGGAAAATTCTCATACCAGAAAAAAAAAGATACATGTCAATTTTTCTGATATCAAGTACATGATAATCCTACATAATAATTAATCATAATGCTGATGCAGGGAGCCTTTGTTTTTGGATTTTCTCAGTGGTTAATCCATAACTAAAACATACATTGTTTTCCCCCACTGCGTACCGCAGATGAGGATAGTAGCCGCTGTGATATATTTTGTCAATGACTGTTATTATTCGGAGGGTATTTATTAGAATAACTTATGCCGCATGGTCCAGTCTTCTGAATATTGCAAGCAATTTATTCACATCAATCTTCGCTTCTGTTTCTACTACGGTGAGGCGATGGGGATTGAATCCTATCCGAACATGCATTTACATCACGCGTTTACTTTAATTGTTCATGAATTTATATTCAAACATGGCATGTCCCTAACACTATTTTATAAAATGATTATATGTTCACCCTCATATGGAGTGGTTACTAATCTGTTAACAAAAGGATGGTACTAAAATTTAACACTATAGTTCCAAGTTACAGATTATGATGTGGCGAAGTATTTTATCCCCTGACTAAGAGTCAGGAATACGCGTAATCATTTGTATGTCCCCGCATGGATAAAACACCTTTCTATAGTACATAGATTATTAGCAGATTTCTAAGCATAAATAGTGAGATATTGTTCACAGTGCCTAGAAGTTTTAACATAGGAATATGAAATTGACAGACACTAGTTATTTACTATGAAGTATGAATCAAGAGTCTGCTACTACATTGAGATAATCTCTAGAATGTGTTTCAGACATGAGAGTTGATACTTTATGTGTACTACAGTACACATAATATTCATAGGTTATAAACACTATTAGTTAGATATAAGTTCATAATGCCTATAAAAGATATTAACATAGGGATTTGAATTTGTAAGACATAGGAAAAATTACAGCGTGGCGCCCACATGTGTTTCCTTAGTAAACATCATCCAGCCTGGTTTAAGAGAATTGTAACTAATTCTTAATTAAACATACTGGTCTATGTAATACATAAATCCATCTTAATAATGTAGATATAACATACCAATAGCTTGAAGAGAATCATGTTTTTAAAGGCAACAATACCTTTCCCCACACGGGAAAACTTTTACATGTCTGCTTCCTTTGATTTTCTGAACTAAAATGGCTACACTGGGCCTTTGTTTTTCAATCAGTCCCGGTCTTGCCAGGTACGTGAAAAAAAATAAAGCCAAATAAATTAAGCTGCCACGGTCAGTCTATCGCTGTTTTATTTTCTATTCCTACCTAAGCAAGTTACTTAAACAGTAATTGTAAGGGTTTGTTTATTTTTAAGGGAGTCAATGCTTAGGAAAGGGTAGGGACGTTTTTATTATATTACACCTCTCTAATCCAGTTGTGTGTATCGCCTTGAATAATCCTATCTAATCCAGTTGTATGTATCGCCTTGAACATGCCTCTCTAATCCAGTT
Organism: Cepaea hortensis; assembly: GCA_963921405.1. Classification (NCBI taxonomy): domain Eukaryota; kingdom Metazoa; phylum Mollusca; class Gastropoda; order Stylommatophora; family Helicidae; genus Cepaea; species Cepaea hortensis. The sequence goes on from OY992886.1 coordinate 83,273,217, forward strand.
GTGTGTATCGCCTTGAACATGCCTCTCTAATCCAGTTGTGTGTATCGCCTTGAATAATCCTTTCTAATCCAGTTGTATGTATCGCCTTGAACATGCCTCTCTAATCCAGTTGTGTGTATCGCCTTGAATAATCCTATCTAATCCAGTTGTATGTATTGCCTTGAACATGCCTATTTAATCCAGTTGTGTGTATCGCCTTGAATAATCCTATCTAATCCAGTTGTACGTATCGCCTTGAACATGCCTCTCTAATCCAGTTGTGTGTATCGCCTTGAATAATCCTATATAACCCAGTTGTATGTATCGCCTTGAACATGCCTATTTAATCCAGTTGTGTGTATCGCCTTGAATAATCCTATCTAATCCAGTTGTGTGTACCACCTTGAACATTTCTATCTAATCCAGTTGTATGTATCGCCTTGAACATTCCTAACTAATCCAGTTGTTCTATTTTAAATCATTATCTCAGATAGTCTGTTCTCGTTGTATTTATGTTTCTCTCAACGTGTTGTTTCCAGGTGTGTCTGTTTTCTGCATCTGGGATTCCTTATCCGGTGCTGTTTTAAGTTTGTGTTATTGTTAGTTTATATGTTTTTGTTACATGATATGTGTTTATTTTATCAGTCCCACCGGTGCCAAGGATTCGTTGTGTTCTGACGTGTATGTTCTTTTGTTTTAACATATTTTTTTGTGTCTCATTCGGCTGTATGTGGTGTTTTCCGTCGGAGTAATTACATGTGCTGCCTTTCTTTACATTTTGGTGACAGTGTACTTTCCGTCATCCTTTTCGGGTTTGCTGACTAACATTTCCTTTTCTATTTTCGCTGCAGGTCTTCTAGAAAATAGTGTGGGATTCTGTTTAAGTGTTGTCCTCCTAGATCTCCCGTCAATACTCTTGAATGTGTTCATTATATTAGCTTGAAGGCTTTGGAAGTTTCTAAATATTTCCCAAAGAAATGGAGTCGCGATTGTCAAGCGGCTAGCACATTGCTAGCCGGTTCGATGGTCAAGCGTTTGAATCCCCATCTCGGTGGAGAGTTTTGTTTTAATTTACCTGGATTCTCAGGTCGACTCAGCCTAAAATAGGCACCAGGAATCGTTGTAAGAGTTAAGTGCGGCCGGCATAATAATGATCACATTACCCATGGAGTGCCGATTAGTTTATACAAACAAGTCGTTAGCACCATATAATCTAACACACCTCAATGCATGAAAATGGGACCTTTATGTATCTTTACATACTCAATGGAATATTCGGCATTAAAATTCTTCTACGATAGGTAGAAAACGACAGATATAATAACCGCTCAATCAATCAATTAGTCAATCAGATGCCGTCTCCATAATGAAGATTGGCTGCAGTGGATCTCCAAACTGTCTCTCGCCTTGATTGTACATTCTGTAAACTGCTGCTCGTCCATCTCTTGATGTCATCTTCCCACTTGTATCGTTGTATACCACTTTCTCGCTTGCCTTCAACCTTACCCTCCAGTATGGATTTTATAAAAGTGTCCTGTCTTTTAACGTGGCTCAAATATTTCACTTGCTGCTTTTTTATTTCTTTCATTAAGTCTCTTTTCATACCCAGTTTTATTCCCACTCTGTATGTCGGTCATCAACTATTAAGTAAAAACCCATTTATCCCATCACGTATATCGGAGCTATAATGTTTGACCAATATTTTCCTTGACCGAACACAGCACGTCCAGACACGCAAACACAAAGTAAAGTGCCCCTTTAAGCGCCTTAAAGCGCATTGGGCATACATATATTTCCATAGACCACTCGATACTCGTGCATGACATGGTGAGTATCACGCCTGACGCCCATACTTCCCAAGACATTTTACGGCACCCATTTTAGGTTGAGTCAAACCTGGGAGCCCAGGCCGATTTTAGAATTCGAATTTATCTCAATGCGGATCGAACCTCTGACTACCGCTACTGCCGGCGGGTGTGTAGCCATTAGTCAACTGAGGCTTCCAAAAAGGCCAAAAAGAAATTGCGTTGTTTGTGATCTATCTTCTTTCTTGGACAACCGTACAAATATTACTGATTAAGATAGTAACCTTCATAACGTTTTTTTTTAAATCATTTTTTATTTATGTTTGTTATTGTTTTTGTTGTATTTTTTTAAATTTTAATTTTTTAAAAGTTTATTTTATTGTTTAAATTATTATTATTTTTTAAATTTCTTTTTTAATATTATAAATACTGAACTGAATTATAACGCCAATACCTTCTTTGGACAACAGTCACATTCATATTAATATCCTGTTCATAGGATTATTAATCTAAGTCAGGGATGGACCCTAATATAATTTCTCTTTGATGTTTAACAGAGTAGAGTAATGGTATCGTGGAATCGAATATAATTTTTTGATGTTCAAGAAAGAAGATAGATCACACATAGTGCAGTTTCTCTTTACTTATTTGGAAGCCGCAGTATAAAATTATCCTCTTTGGACAATAATAAGCTTTAAATTAAAATCCTAGTTGTGGCTGCCTAGATTTTTAGAATGAACGGGGTAAGGGTCATGGTATAATAGAATCGAATATTGCACATCATTACCCTCTTTGGACAACAATCACCTTCAAATTAATATCCCGTTTACAGGATTGTTAATCTGAGCCAGTGATGCATCCAACTACAACTTCTCTTTGAGGTTGAACGGCGTATGGGTCATGGGTTAATCGAATCTTTGAACAACAGTCACCTTCACTTTAATATTCTATTTGTGACTGACTCAGTCACAGGATTATTAATCTTAGGCTGGCGGTGGCCCTAATATACTTCTTTTGTGAGGTTGAACCAGGTAGGGGAATGGAATAGAACGGTATCGTATGAATTATTATCCCATTGGATGGCAATCCCTTTTAGATTTATATCCTAAATGTGCCATATTGGGTCACAGGATTATTAACTGATTGAGTGCCATGGCTTGATAAATCGCCTTATTCAAATTTCCCGTAACTGCTATGGACTTAGAAATAAAACTATAGTTACATTATCAATACATACATAGTTTTCTATTTGCAACTCAGTTTAATTAGATATATAATACATGTATACTAACATTTAAGTCGTAACTTCCCATTACTTCCCATTTTCCGCCATCCATTTTCGTTTGGTTCAAACCTACTTTTTATTATTAATCTCAGGCTGTGGTTGACCCCAGTTATAACTTCTGATTTAAGGTTGAATAGGGTAGGGGTAGCGGAGAAAAGAACGGAAGGAAGGCATCGTAGCTGCCAGGCTAACTATCTCATCTCTCAGACAATGCCACAAAGAAAAGTCAGTGGTTGGTAATGTTGATATAACCGTGTTCATTTCCAAGAACTATGGTACTCAATCTCTTAAGTTGAGTCAACCCAGAGATAGACCGGTTATGAAAACGAATAACACTCAATCTCCACAAGCGATTGATCACGTACTGTCCGTGTTTATAGGCTAATGTGAGGAGAACAGTATTTATAAAGGAATGTATTCATCACTATGTTTATTGGGATTGAACTAACCACTGTGTCTATAGGCAATTTCACTGACAGCTCTTTCTGTTTAAGGAGTATTGCACAGATCACTGTTTTTATAGATTCATGCATTGATCACTATATTTATAGACCATCATACTGATCACTGTGTTTATAGACGATTGAATTAACCACTGTGTCTATAAGTGAACAATATAAAATAACACAAAGTACTGCAGCTTTACCGAACAAAATTACGAAACAATACAAGGACGTTGTGGCGACTAGCCTTCGTCAGCAAACAAATACAGACACAAAATACAACATATAGTCACAAAGAAGACCTTCCGGTGACTACATTAAGACATAAGGACGGGATGAGAAGAATATAAACATGAAAAAAAATGAGAACAATGAAGAGAAACTGAAAATCTGAAGAAAGAAATAATGTTGCTACTTATCTCAGAATCTCAGGCTGTAATACTGTATATTTTTGTCTATAAGTGAGTGTACAGATCCCAATAATCAATGTGTTTGTTTTCGATTGAACAAGCACTGTGTCTATAAATGAGTGTACAGATCACACTGATCATTGTGTTTATAGTCGATTGAACTAAGCACCGTGTCTATAAATGAGTGTACAGATCACATTAATTACTGTGTTTATTGTCAATTGACTTACCACTGAGTCCATAAATGAGTATACAGACCATTGTATGTATATATGAATGTGTTGACCAGGGCAAACTCTCAGTCGAGAATTACTAGTAGTCAAATTTGTTACACTATCACATTCTCTGCCGGTGACTGTCCTGAACTTGTGGTTATAGTAAATTCACTTGGTTCTACATAACATTCTACACCCAGGCTCGAACATAAACTATAAAACTATAGGGATGTCAAGACACTGGCACAAACCATGAAACAACTTTAGTCACAAAATTCCCGGCACCTCACTGTGCTGGACCATGTCTTTGGCAAAGCCAGTTCTTAACTTTGATTTCGAGTTAATATCGAAGTGTTATTTTGCCTGCCAAAGCTTACCGGTCAGTCACAGTGTCATCAAAATGACAAGTACATGTTTCATAGGGATCCTCTCGCAACCCTGTCCAGCATGCACCTTTCTCACCAGCATTCATTACACATGCTGTACAGAAGAAATATTACAACATGCCTGACATTGTAACCGAAATCAATACAGGCTCATTTAATACAGATTTCTACGTCTAAACACGTCCTATTACCTTTTAACTAACTTGAAATATATGATGGCAGCCCATGTTTCCCAATAAGAACAGAAATATTTATACTGCTCAAAACTATAGGGTGTATTTTTAATGACTGTGCAGTGTTTGAAAACATTGCCGGTCCTATATTTGTGTTCACGCACGGTAAAGTTCATGCAACATAATAGGTAAATACAAAACTTGGATCGACAATATTTTCAAACACTGCAGTCATTAAAAATACACCCTGTACTAGATAACTAAACGCGGAATTTAAATACTATACCCTCTAACCCAGTGTTTTCCAACTTGGCGCCCACGCCCCACAGGGGGGCACATCGATTGTTAAGGGGGGCAATTCGAAAATGGAAGAAATCGGTTGGATATAACAAAACGGGGAGACTTGAGACTGAAGTTAACTAAATTGGAACCTGACATAAAATCTCTTTGCAGCAAACATCAAGCGCAAGGATCTCACTAAATTTAAATAATAAATAATTACTAATAATTAAAATAATATAGAAAAATCTTTCATTAAAATTATTGTGTACTTGAAATGCAGTTCTCCATTATCTTCTTCTTCAGCATTCCGAGCCACTGAGGTTCTTTGCTGCAGATACAAGCCGTCTCCATTCGTCTGTCTGGTTGACCTTCTCTTGTCAGTCGCTAATTCCAAGTGCTTGTAGGTCTGTATGTATATTATCTCCCCACCGTCTTCTTGGTCTACCTCGGGGTCTATGGTCATTTATTTCTTGAGTGTAAGCGAGTTTTGTTTCCCTATTGTCTTCCGTTCTTTCTATATGCCCCAGCCATTGCAGTCTATTAGCCTTCATGATACCAGTGATTAGCGGGGACTTAAACAGATCATAAATGTCTTTGTTGCTTCTTCTTTTCCACTCTCCACTTTGTGTATCCCTAATGGGCCCAAAGATGCGTCTTAAGACTTTGTTCTCAAAGGTTTGTAACATGGCTTCGTCTCCTTTCGTTGTACTCCAGGTTTAAGAACCATACAGCACAACTGGTCTAATCAGTGTTTTGTATATTGTAGTTCTCCATTATATGTTTTGAAAATTTACTTAGTGTGTTGCTCAATAATTTCCTAGTGATTTCTTCCTAAAACCTATCATTCAAGTTTCTTTAGTGAACATTTCAATTTTTGAATATAAAAATAATGTATATGTTGGGGGGGGGGGGGGGTGGGGAGAAGAGGGCATAAGAGTTTTAGAAAGGCTTGGGTGGAGCATAGCACAAAAAATGTTGGGAAACACTGCTCTAACCGGTAATAGACAGTGAATTTTAACTATTACACATGCAAAAATTACATGTCACATTACATGCAAAAATAAAATTTATAGACGGGTTCTACGAATATTTTGAATACGGAACCCCCCCCCCCCCCCCCCCCCCCCCCAAAAAAAAAAAATGAATTCATACGACCAGAACTTAATATTGAAGAAGGTTGGCCACTAAAGACGATAAAACTAAGAACATTGAAATATATTGGTTACTTAAATCGTCATGGAAGTTTGGAAAGAACAATCATGGAGGGGTATATGCGCGGGAAGAGAAGATGAGGACGACCAAGGATAAGATGGGTGCAAGATGTGGCAACTGGTCTCCAGATGGGTGTATCGGGCGCGGGACATCTTGTTTATGACCTAGAAGTTTTCCGAACAGTTGTGATGGGAGCGATGTTCTATAAAGAACATGCCACTGAATGAACGAATGAATGCTATCTCTAAGTCCCACAATATGTTTCACTGACTACTCGTTTAATTATCTAAACTATTCCTGTAATTATAAACTGGCCCCAGGCAGCACAAAAAGGGAGTCTCCTTTTGGACTCTGGTTCTCTGCTTTTGTTGAACCCACGTGTTCACTCATTCTTACAAAATGTGGAATCCAATGGCTGCTGGGCAGGCACATTGGATAGGCATTATACCGGGATACGATAGCGTTGCCAGTAGTGGGTTGTGCTCAATATTTAAATCTCACATCCCGGAGAAAACCAAATAAAATATTTAGGGATGTCGATAAGACAATAATCGTCTTAATGAATGCGC
>OY992886.1:83282283-83312283 GCA_963921405.1 Cepaea hortensis
AGAGAGAGAGAGAGAGAGAGAGAGAGAGAGAGAGAGAAAGAGAGCGGGTTATAAAAACCATAAATTGACTATTTTTACATCGTCTTCTTATTTGATATTGACTTAGTTAGTTAGTTAGTTAGTTAGTTAGTTAGTTAGTTAGTTAGTTAGTTAGTTAGTTAGTTAGTTAGTTAGTTAGTTAGTCGAGGTTCCAACTTCACGGCAATGGGTCGTCCCCATTATCCTCCATTCCTGCCAGCGAATATCACACAAATTGCTCCCTATTGTCCAATGTTGAAAGTGGAACAGACAGGAGTCTCGGCAATCCAACAAGCCCGCACAGATACAATGTGCATAATGCCGCCGTCAGAATGTCAACACAAAATTCATCCACGAATACCACAGTTCATCGTCGATGGACTCGGCAGTCACCACAAAGACCTCATTGACCCGGGTTTTCTCACATGGCTCGGTCTCTTACCGCAGGGCGACCCTCCGAAAGTGTCGCACAAAGCACGAACTCCTCAGCTTCAGCGCCGACTCCCAGGAGTCTCCCGAAAAATACACTCGTGAACCGAAAGGGCAAAACAGTCAATTCAGCAACAGCCGGTAGCCATTGTTCCGAACATGCAGTTCACTGTACGGGACAGATGTAAAAGCATTTCACGCGAATTTCACAGCTCACAGTGTCGCCCATGCTATTGTCGCCCATGATATTGACTTATAACTCATAAAGAACTTGACTTGAGGCATTTCTTTCTTTAGTGTTGGGGTTGTTTCCCTCTCTCTTTCACTAACTCCCTCTCCCTTTCTCTCTTGTTTGCTGTCTCTCCTTCGCTCCCTCTCTCTCACTTTCTCTCTCACTCTCCTCGTTTCTCCCTCCTCTCTCCCCCATCCCTCTCTCTCCTCTCTCCTCTCTGCCTATCTCCATCTATCTCTTACCACCCCTCTCTCTTCCCCACTCTCCCTTTCTCTCCATCTTTCTCCCATTCCTTTCTCCCCTTCTCTTCTTTCTCCCTCGCTCTCTCCCTCCCTCTCATGCGACTCTTTCTCCCCTCTTGCCCTCCCTCTCTCCCTCTCTATCTCTTTTCTCCCTCCCTTTCCCTTCTCTCTCTCCTCTCTTCTCATTCTCCCCCACACTCTCCCTTCCTCTCGTCACACTTATTCGAAGGGCTTCGGAGATATCTTCACTATTTCGGTCTCCCGTAGCATAATCTTCGAAAGTCCGTGATTTGTTTTTTCCTACACTCTTTCTCAAATACAGGTCTGAGGTCACGAACAAACAGAAAAATGATGACTGAGCGCTTATGGGAATGCCCCGAGTACAATGATGTCAGTTCTTCACACAACTCAACTCAAATTCCAGACTAGAAAACCGATTCACAACAGAATGTGTACAGTATGTCTGAAGTTCAGATAAGGCAATCCTAGCGTGTATCTTGATGCGCCAAACTCAAATATATCGAGTAAAATGCAAAATGTCGCTGCTTAGCCGACTAAAGACATCGCAATAAACGTCCTTCCTAAGAATAACGATAGGAGAAGGCTTGGAAATAACATATCTATGCTAGGCATTCCGATGGTATAGCAGAAACTGGGATAAACGTATGCCTACAGAGCACCGTGTTAGGCATTACCATTTGTCACTAGAAATAGTAGGTTGGTAAGCAGGTAAGTGAAATGGCAGGTACAAATGCAGGGAGGTAGGCAGGTAACTAGGTAGGTAGGTAGGTAGGTAGGTAGTTATATAGGTAGGTAGGTAGGTAGGTAGGTAAGTAGGCAGGCAAGTATTTGTAGGCACGTAGGTAGATAAATAGACAGACATACTGACCAACAGAGAGATCAACTGACGACCGGAGGGTGGGATGGAGGAACGGACGGACGGTTGGACGGACAGATAGACAGACGGACAGAGAGACATTGACATAAACAGATAGATAAGTAAATATATAGGTAAGCAGGTAGGTAGTTAGGTAGGTAGGTAGGTAGGTAGGTAGGTAAGTAGATAGGTAGACAGCGGACAATGAGACAGACAGACTGTCACATAGAGAGGCAAACAAATGGCAGCAATATTAATTTTGTGCACTTAACCCATCCCTGGGATACGACCATTCACCGTTGACAAACCCATTCCATGGAAAATCTGCAACAGAATGTGTTGTAGTTCTGTGTTCTAACTAGATCGCACAACATACATGATGATGATGCCGATGAGGATGATGATATTGATAATGCCGATGATGATGCCAGCGATGATAAACATAAGAGAAATGACGAAAAGTAATGAATTTTTAAAATACGCCTTGTCGGCATGGAAGAGATAAATACGATTTCTTCTTGTAACGACAAATCCCAGATAATACCCTGTAATCAGAAGACGATTTTTATATGATTCCGTGACCGTCATTTATAACTGGAGGATAAGGATAAAAACTACAGGAAACGAGCAATCGTCTCTCGTCCGATAACAGCTGAGGTCAATAAATATCAAGTTTACGGAGTCTCGTAAAGAAAGTTAGTTGTTGGACTGAAGAATAACTGTAGTCTCCAGTGTTGCAAGTAGTGAGTGATCGTAGGCGTCGGTTTTTTTGTGATTGTGTGGCATTTTGGTGCTGTTTAGAATCCTGTTTGTTTGTTGTGATACGTATAGTAGTTGTAAGCATGGTATTGATATGTATAGTACTGACATGTATAGTAGTGATACGTACAGTATGTTTTAAAAATAACAGAGATAAAATGAGTAGAGATGAAAACCTGTATGATGACGTATTGACAAACAGGCGTGCAGACAAAAAGATAGACAGTAGGGATGTAGGTAGTTACGTGGATGCTTAGGTAGGTAGTCAAATTTCCTTTATGATAATTTGCATTCAACCCCGACATTGTCGGCTGTTTGTAACTGACTAGGCAATGTTTACGTTCTTTAGTTTCCCACTGCTTTCTGAACGACGGACGCCTTATACCATGGAAATCAACGGAAAGCGGTCTGCTTCCAAACCGTCGCTGTTGATTTCGAACCGATATGACAGGGAGTTGTGAAACCCGCTCACTGTTCTTAAGCGACAGAACCGACAGGTAGGTAGTTAGATAACTAGTGCATAAAAGCCAGACAGACCATAAGACATAGAGACAGACAGACATATTTTCAAATCAAGAAAGGGGCTTACATTATCGAAGGTTGATGTTCAGACATTTTATATTGACAGAGTTGCAAAGCGGGTACTGAGGTCACAACTGAGAAAACACAACAACGTATCAAGTACGGAGATGACACTACTACAGTGTCTTACTTTAAAGCATAATAAACAGCAGGAGGCGTATTGACAAAGTGTGTTTGTTGTTGTGTTCTCTTGCGTTTATTTGCTGATGAACATTTTAATCATTTTTTTTCCATAATTGTGTTTTGTAAATTTTTTACAATTTTAAATGTTGCATATCCCTTACAAGACGTTGCAGTCAACACCAGCATTTTCTAGCTGCTGTTGATGTACTAGGCAAGTGTTAGGTTCAGTAGTTTGCCATTGCTTTCTGAACGGTCAGCTCCTACACCAACACGTTATAACACAACGCGACACGGTCTGCTGCACAAATCGGTCGCGGCTGCGTTTCGAACGCCTGGTAAGCTGCTCACATACGTCAAGATTCTGAAACAGTAATATTGACTTCGGCCTTAATTTCTCAAGCTCAATACCACCCCCCCCCCCTTTTTTTTTAACCCCCCCCCCCCCCCCCCCCGCCCTACACTGCAAGGTACAGTAGGCAGTAAACTTTGACGGATAGCAGTTTACACAAAGACAAAGGACATACATTGTTTTGAATTTAATTATGTGATATAACTAGTCAACATGTGAAGATGTTGATACATAATTGATTCCGTCAATAATTGTGACAAACAACAACCCAAAAATACAACTCCAACGACAATAGTATTATCACCTCACCTTTGGATCATTAATAAACTATTCTTTTCTATTTCTGTAATGGTTCTCTCAACAATATGTATTAGGGGCGTTCATTTGAAACCCGTTCAATGACTTTATTACAAAATCATGAAAGAAACATTAACAAGTGTGGTATAATTAAACAAAGCATTCATTTTGAATGAATTATGCACCATGAGTTGGTCAGAAGAAGTCGCCGCAGGCATTCAGACAAGCATACCATTGCTTAGGTAGGCGGCGAATGCCGCCCGCAATAAAGGATTGTAGTTGCTCACTGAATCAAGTGTTTACCGCGTTAATTACGTCTGCATCGATACGAAATAGTTGCCCCTTGAGAGCTTTTTTTAGAGGTCCGAACAAATTAAAATCACATGGTGACAAATCAGGACTATAGGCTGGATGTTGCAGAATTTTCCACTTCTTCCTGGCTAATGCTTCCTGCACAATCTTTGCGATATGCGGACGAGCATTATCGTGCAACAAAATCACACAGCGAGAAAGCATGCCGGGTAATTTATTCTTGATGGCTTTTTGCAGCTTGTCTAGTGTTTGCAAGTAGTGGGTAGAGTTGATGTTGACACCAGGTTCTTTAAAGTCGGCTAACAATATCCCTTCATGTTTAAAAAATGCGCCAAGCATAACCTTACCAGCGGAAACCTGTAACGTGGATTTTTTGGCATTTGGAGATCTAGCATGCTTCCATTGCATGCTCACTCTTTTGCTGCTCGGCTCAAAGTGGTGACACCGTGATTCATCGCCTGCTACTATGCGGAAGAGAAATGCATCACCCTCCACTCTGTAACGCAGCAAGTGGTTCATACACCATCCCATGCGTTCCTCTTTTTGTGGTTGGTCAACATCCGTGGTACCCACTGTGAACACACCTTCCGATATTACAGTTTTTTTTACGAACGCCCTTGTGAATTGTCTAAATTGACACATCAAATTCTTTCGCTAGCGAACGTATGCTTCGACAACGGTTCATCTGTACAGCTGCATCGATTAGGGCTATAGTTTTTTTCTGTTGCAACAATATGCGCTTGACCCGGCCGTCGAAGATCTGTCGTAAACTGAAGTCCTTTCCGAAACATTCGTGCCTGTCTGTCACTGTTGTGTTCGACACACATTTGTTACTGTACGCTGCCTGCATTCTTCGATGAATGTCCACTGGTCGACATCCTTCAAATGAAAGAAACTGAATCACCGCTCCTTGAGCTTCTTTGGACGGAGTTTGGATCAACCCGGCCATTTTCTCAATGGTCAGAAACAGAACCTATGCATTATGGGACGATAAGCACGTCCTCTTTTATTCATTGGTCAGTACTTATCACATGACTATAACATGATCACGTTCAACGTACTCAATTATGCGCGGTGCGGCACGAACGGATTTCAATGAATGCCTTAGAGTGTGATATGAGCTCATGCAGTCACAAAGTAAGTACATAAAGTAAAGGACTCTTTCACATGCTTTAAGGCCAGTGGTAGAGAAGACTACTGCAACACACATTGTATTCATTACGGACTCAAAGAGTATGCTTAGTAAGGTGGAGAAAGGAATGTTTCGTGTGGAATGGCTCTCGTCGCTTCAGAGGTCACAGATTGTGAGAATTGTATGGATATTTTGCCCTGGCCATGCGAGGGTGCGGGGGAATGAACAGGCTGATAGGCAGGTAGGGAATGCATCTCTTGGTGGTAGATTACCTATGGACTAGGGGGAGGTGGTCGCGCTTGTGGGACCAGGTGGAGAAGACGAGGGGAATAGATTGAGAACGCGTATGTAGAAAGAATGAGATTGCGTGGGATCGGCAGGGGTTCTGGAAGAATCTCAAAACTGAGAAAAGGAGAACTTTCAATCAGATAGCGGTGGGATCAATTAGTAGTATGACTTTTCGTTGGCTGTTGAACGAGGGACGGGGCACGTATGTGAATGTCCTGAGTGCAGTGATGTCGGTTCTTTACTCAACTCAACTCAAGGTTATGGACCATATGGTGGTAAACCTATATTATTGTATCGACCAATCGACATTCAGTAGGTGATGTAGTCAGTATCGCACCGGTCAACTTAACCTCCCAAGACATTTCTTAGTGCCCAGTTAAGGCTTGATCAACATGGTTTTCTCACATACCCCGTATGTCACTAATGCGGCGAGAACAGCTACCGATTCTCGTGAAGGTTACGTTCCTCACGTGGATATACGGGATTACGGAGACAGTCGCCAACCCCTAGTAGGCCAGGTTACTTTTACACCCCTCTACGATACGGCCCATGACCACCGGGAGGCAAGCCAGCGTCTAGCCAATACGTCACAGCGGCTTAAATAGCGACGTTTCGGACACCTGTCTGGTGCTGTGTTTATGTGAAGATGTGTTTCCTAACCGCCTCTATATTTACACACTTCAATATGATTGCATATTCGAGAAATCCACATATGTAACTGAGTTAATGTTAAGAACGGACAACACTGCACTCGTGATATTCCCATACGTGTTCCGTCTACATCTTCTACAGCCAGCGATGAATCTCGGTACTAATGGTACTAGTAGCAGTCTAATTATGTGTCCGTCTGACGTTTGCTCGGAGTTTTGAGTCGGATATTTACAGAACTTTGGTAAAACAATTATCCTTCTCATTATCATTCAGTGGCGTGTCCTGTGCAGAACTTACCCCCATTAAAAAAAAATACTTTCGAAATTTCTCCATGTAAATTGTCTATCATCTCTTGAATGCATTTACGAAGTGGTATTTGCCGACGATATAGTGCTTTTGAGTTCAACACACCCAGATGCCCAAGAGAAAATAAACCATCTCCAAAATGTTTCAGGACAAACTGGTCTCCAAATTAACACCGCCAAAACAAAATCTATTGATCTTACCAACAGTTCAGACGACATCAAATTAAACAACCACGTTCTAGAAAAAGTCAACAGCTTCACATACCTAGGAAGCAAAATGACATCTACAGGGGACTCAACACCAGAAATATCATCTAGAATCGCACTGGCATCTGGTGCCTTCAATAAACTGTCAAACGTCTGGAAGTCAAAGTCACTCAGCAAACACACGAAACTTAAACTCTTCAACTCGTGTGTGATTCCAGTGCTAACGTATGGATGTGAAAGTTGGAAATCAATGGTAGTTTTGGATAAAATTAGACAATTTTGAGAACAAATGTCTTAGAAGAATGTTAAACCTCTACTGGTCAGATTTCAGAACCAATACGCAAATAAGGCAAGAAAGAGACTAAGCAAGATATTGTATCCAATTTTAAAAGAAAACGCCATTGGAACTACATCGGCCATGTACTCAGAATGGACAAGACAAGACTCCCCTACCAAACCATCATACGAACACCGGTAGGGAAAAGAAAACCGTGAAGACCAAGTTAGACCTTGCGTAGAACCATCATCAGATAGGGCTCATTCAACGGCCAAGTGAACATCCAAGATCTACAACAGGTGGCAGCGAACCGCCAGGCATGGAGAGCCATGACTTCTGCCCTATGCGCCGCCTTGGGCTCAAGAGGAAAGACTAACTAACTAACTAAACTAATTCCTTTTTACCATTTCAACGTCCATAATTATCTTTTCCAGATAACGGTATCTGTTTTCATGTTTTAAATATTTCATTCTCCTGAATTGTATCTGTCTTAATAGCTAGTGTTCCTCAAGTTCTTGTTGGACAGATATGCTTGTTCCTTTTCCATCAAAGTGATTTTAGTAAACTTTTGTAACAGTTATATTCAAAGGTGTATGTAAGCTTCATAATTTTATTTTGGCTATATTATGAGAAGATAAAAATTGGCCCATGTTGTGACAACCGGAAAGATTTGTGGAAAGATAGATAGAGGAAGACGGCCTGAGCAAATTCTTAACAGTCTTGTGTCATTTCACGGAAGGGGATCAACACATGAATTGATCCATGCCGTCGGAGATCGCAATTTGTGGAGAAGCATGATCGTCCACGCCAGCCAGCAAGACGCTGGATGTGATGTGCTTCTCGACTTATTTGTTAAGTGTCTAAGTGTCACAATCTTTATGTTGACACAGAAAATATGCATTGTCTTAGTACTCTGTCTTTTGTTAATTTATGTCGTCCATGCACATTTTAATTGCTTTAATTTTGCAGTAATGTGTAAGGTCTTGTAATTTCTGTCATCACATTTCCACAGCTCGTCAGCAGTGAACATAATTCTAAACTATCCACTTTCTGAAACTTCTCACAATAGATAAATACAATTGCTATAAACGACAGATAATAAATAGCATATTCACACCAACCTTATGTTACCAATGTCAAACCTGGACATTATCCAAATTACACTTACGCAAAATCAACCAACACATGTGAGATGAGATGCTTGGGGAGAGCTGCCAACTTAACTATCCGAGACAAATAAGAAATGATGTTATCAGGCAGAGAGTGGGGTCAACACCTTGTCCCACATATATTGAAAGACAGAAGATCAACTGGTTTGGTAAGTTGCATTAGTTTAGTTTAGTTTAGTTTAGTTTAGTCGACGGATCAACATCACGGCACACGGGTGTAACCCATAAGTGCTCCGTTCTCCTCCTAACTCAAACCTGAGTCTGGAGAAACTCAGCTCAGTGCACGAACTCCGTAGCACCGGCGAGGATCCTGACATACTTTGGGTATAATTTAAAACTCGCAATTTTACCCGGGCAGCGCCATAAGGCTACTCTTTTTCGATTTCCAACTGCCAAAGGATTTTTTACGTGCGCAACAATACACACGGGCGTCCGATCTCACTACCCAGAGACCAGGGGAAATATTTGTTACTAGAAGTCCACGTGAAAAAAATCACGGCCCTTACTGTGAGATCTGTGGTTACTGACAGATCGGAACTGTGAGGTAAGTATGAACATTTTTTTTCAATTCTAATTTTCTCTTCATTGCTTTCATTATTTCATCCTTTTGTTCTTCTCGTCCTGTCGTCACCTTTTGATGTAGTCACAGGAGATCTCCTTGACTATATATTGTGTTTGTGAATGTGTTTGTTTGCTGATGAAGGCTAATCGCCGCAACGTCCTGTATGTGTCGTAAATCTGTTATGTATAACCATGCAGAATACAATAGGCAAGCTGCTGGAGAAGGTAATTGCCAGGAAAATATCAAGCCAACTAGAGAGGCAAGGTGTTTTCCCACCTACCCTGGGTGGGTACCGTCCAAAAAGAGAAACCTGGACCAATGCAGCAGTCTTTGCCCATGATGTCTATGAAGGTTTCCACTCAGGCACTGAAACCGTTGCTGCAGCGATTGATCTTGAGGACGCATACAACAGAGTACCACTGGATTTTTTAATGTTTCAGCTTCTTGAACTAAACGTAAGTCCATTCCTCCTTAGTTGGATCGCTGCAGCTCTCTTCCAACGGAAAGTAGTTTTATGATGTGGCAGTTGGACTTCGGAACCAACAACAATATATCCTGGCCTACCACAGGGATCACCATTATCTCCGGTACTGTTCAACGCCTACACAGTGAGAATCACCAGTGAGCAGATCACTGGACCTGGCAGGACATTGTCATATGCCGATGATGTTTTAGTGTATCGTCAGGGTAAGGATAGAGAGGAGGTTGCTGTGGAGCTACAAACCGAACTCAATCGCATAAGTACTTGGTGTGATGAAGCTGGGGCAATGGTCAACCCAACAAAGGCAACAGTGACTTGGTTCTCGTTGAATAATCATATTGTCAACAATCCAACACCAACTGTAATGCTGTGTTCAGAGACGGTGGAAAGAACGCAGGCAATGAATTACCTGGCGATACGGTTTGATCGAAGCCTTGCTTATAATGTGCACATAGACCAGGTGATAACAAAGGCCAAGCGGGGTTTGGCAGCGATGCGGGTGATGGCGGCAGCAAACTGTGAGCAGCGCCATCTATGTCTTCTGTACGAGGGGCTGGTCATGTCTGTTTTGGAGTATGCAATGGCAATCCTGACTGTCAGCCATAAGCAGATAGAAAGGATGGAAAGGATACAGAATGAAGCTATGCGCATTATTCTTGGATGTACAAGAGATACAGCATGCAGGGCGATGCGCTACCTTCTTGATTTTCCAACCATTGAAGAGAGAATGCAAGTTTGCAGGGCACGCGCCTACCTCAGAATTAACGCAAACACACAGCATCCACTGCATAGTGAAATTAGGAAGGTGAAGGGCAGCAGGTTAAAAAGAGGACGGTCGTGGGTGGGTCAAGCCGAGGACATTCTTCAACAGGTGTGTTCACTTGAGGACTTAGAACCTGGCGAGGAGTGGGTGCAAGTGCCAACAGACTTCTGCACATCCTTTTCAGTTTGCATCCAACTAGATAGAAAATGCAGACAAGAAAATCCGGCTGCTGTTGAGGCTGAAGTACAAGCGTTGATTTTCGAGAATTCGCTAGACAGTGACGCGGTCATCTACACAGATGGGTCGGTCATCCGACATGTGAGAAGCTCATGGGCCTTTACAGCTCGGGCCGGAGGGAGAATTGTGAAGGAGGACTCTGGTGCTTTCACTGAAACCACAAGTAGCCTGACCATGGAAGTCATGGCAGTAAGTAAAGCAATAACATGGCTCGAGACACAGACATTCACTAGGGCTTGTTTCCTTAGCGACTCAATGAACATGATCAAGAGGATAGAGGAGGGGTCGATCCGAAGAGAATGGTTGCTGCCTCTGAAGCGGTCTCGGCTGGCAAAGATTAGTTTCATCTTCGTGCCAGGGCATGCGGGAGTACAAGGAAATGAGCGGGCTGACAAGCTCGCAGGTGAGGCTACTGTTGAGGGCGGACGCGCCATGGACCAGGCTGACATTCTGAATGCTCTACGAGAAGTGAGACTTTTGCAAGAACCAAGTGATGACTGTGAATCTACAACAATGGCCAGACTGCGAGAGCAGCAAATTAAAAGAGGGGTGGCCAAACAAGAACACTACGCAGGAAGCCAAAGAAGATTGATAAACCAACACAGAACTGGCGTCGTTAGCCGCTACACGCTGCGGGATTTGCTGAGGAGGGGATCCGAGCACTTATGGACTGAATGGTCCGATGTGCAACGAGGATGATCTGTCGACTAACTAACTAACTAACTAACTATCTGTTATGTAAAGCTGCACTACTTTGTGTCATTTTATGTTGTTTACATTTTCACAGCTTTACAGCAGTTCCACCCAATTTTATTCATATTTTTACCAAGGAAGTGAATGACCATAGGCAAAGGCAGACAGAAGTACTCAGAGCAAAGGCCCCACTGACACATCATTATATTGCAACTAGTATGTGACTCTTCGCTGATGTTTGAAGATAAGGGTGAGCACTTATGGAAATTCTCAGAATGCTATGATATCTGTTCTTGACTGAAGTAAACTTTTCACGTACATCTGTCGGATAAGACCAATATTTTGAGACATAACGCCAATGTATTTGTGTCATGTCTTCTATTGATATGTGGAATAAGTTCTTATATTTGTCTCTTTTGTGTGTGTGGGGGGGGGGGGGGGAAAGGGGGTATGATAAGTGATCTGAAGATGCCAGTACGCTTATTTGCTTCTCTGTACACGATATTCCCAACAGTTTTCTCATAAGATAGCTAACATACAGTAATCCATGTATCATACCAGGGACCTGGCGTGTTATGAAATTTTCAATGACTGAAATGTGCCCAGGGAGTTGCATGGCACCGTATGACACTGAATCGTTTGTAATATCCTAGCATCTGCTTCTGTGCCCGATTACTGCTCGCAATGACGATGCGGAAGTTAAATCGTTTATTTCTTAAAAACATCGTCTATCTTAGCTGTAACTTCTTTAATTGGGGACTGTCGATGATGTGGTATAATGTCGGTGAACAGTCAACGCACTTAACCCCAGCACAACCTTGGGCTCTGCAAGCGAGACTTGGGTGCTGATTGCTTGCAATTATCGAGGAAGCTACCTGTGACTCTTTAGCAGCCACGCAATCTGCACATGTTTAGTCATCGACGGGTTTCATTAGAGAAGAGATGAGCTACTAATTCGGTATCTAACCTCTGACTGCCAGAAAACAACATGCGATGGTAAAAATAGTTCATTGTCGGTTTTTCAATCGCTAGCTAGATTTATGTCTGCCAAGTACTCTCACGTGAACGAGGGGACTTGATCTTCACACCGTCGTTAGCCAGTATACCCCGTGTGAAGTTAGTTCTTGATCAGTCCTTTTATTGTTAGCCAGATACGTACGTGTATGTACAATATAACAGGTGGAGTTTAAGATCTTGGTAGGTTCTTCCATTGTTAGCCAGACACATATATTCCAAGTGGAACTGAAGATAGTTCTTGGTCAGTTCTTCCATCGTTAGCAAGATTCGTGTCTGCCCAGTAAACTCCATGTGAAGTTAAAGATGGTTCTTGGTCGGTCTTTCCATCGTTAGCTATGCGCTTTCTTGCTGACTACACAGCATGGGAAAGTGAAGATAGTTCTTGGTCGATCCCTAAGTCATTATAAAGACTTGATTCAGTCGAGTACACCCCATGTGAAGATGAAGATAGTTCTTGTTCTGTCCATCCATCATTAGCCAGACTCGTCTCCGCTCATTAAACCCCATGTGAAGATCAAGATAGTTTTTCGTCGGTATACATCCATTGTCTCACATTTCAGCTAGTCAGCATCCAGTGCATTTGTTTTACAAATAATTCAGATTTGAAAATGTTAATTTGAAGCCAACAGTAGTCGATCCTTCCTTCAATAGCAAGACCAGAATCTGCCCAGAATGCTACACGTGAAGGTGAAGAGTAGCCTTGACAAATATCAACCCCGAACCTGAAACAAGGTTACCAGTACACCCCGTTTCATTCGTGAAAAATACAATAAATGAATCATACATAAACGAGAAGTGTGTGTAGACGTTATGACGTTCACGATAAGTGTGCATAGACGGTGAGCTTTATTAGAACACGATCACGAGTATCAAAATAGACGTTGTGGTAAAAGCCTTCGTCAGCACAGTTTCAACGAACACACACCAGTTCAGCTGCATGAATACTACTACATGAAAATATACATATAAAAGTTACTTATCTGGATCCTAATAGTGGACTAAATACGTTTTTCATGAAATCGAAATCATGAAATTCCAGTGTTAATCATCAGTGAAAACGTATCTTTTCTATTGGGTAGTGAGCCCTGAACACTTGAGTCGGTTCATAAGACTGCACTACGGTGGGTAATTCTATCCGGAAATTACCTTGCTTTGCCAGACTTCTCCCATAATCTATGTCAATTGGTATCCTTCCCCTCCTCCTGCCACGTCACCGCCTCAGCCTGTACAAGGGGCGCCCCACTCTCTCACACAGTCAGTCTGTTGGTAGTAATTTCCCATTGGTATTCTTGTCTACCTCTTGCTGGCCGGCTCTCGAGGTTTCCCTGAAGTATAGTTTTTATAAGAGTGGCAGGCTTTTATTGTGGGCACAAAACTTGACTTCACAATGTGAAAACGCTAAATGTTAGCTATATTTCACAGAAATGTATATCATGTTACACCCTTATCCACCCACACACGCATACATACATACAACCCCCCCCCCCCCCACCACACACACTCACACACACACACACACACACACGCACACACACACACACACACACACACACATAAGAAATAGTTATATTTCTAATGTTCTTGATCACCCGACCGAAAGAATGTCATGTTTTCCTATATTTTTTTTCAATGGGGCGTCTCATGGCATCCTGAATGGTGGATCCCTGCCAATTACTGTCTTGAAAGGCATTTTTTCCAGGTACCACTTACATTCAATGCCTTTTGAACCAACAGTTTAAAGAATGTTTTAAAAAATGATGACTGACTTCATTGCACTGGTTTATCCCGCTTACCTCGGTTTCTTAAATCCGCAAAATAATAAATTTCGTTCGTTCGTTCGTCAGTTCGTTGTTTACTGGCCTGTTGAAAATAGCGTACTGAACACGACCTCCGTAGCTCTGGCGACGACTCCCCGGGGGTCTCAGAACAGAAATGTCCATTAGACACCAAATGACAGAGTTAGGGAACGAATCCACCATCTTCAGAGTGCAAGACGGATAACCTGACTACTGTGCCACGAGGTCAGGTGTCCCTGTCGAATGTGAAGTGAGTCAGTAAACAATATGTATTACCATGATGGGTATCTATGCTTACGGACAGACACGTTTGATGGTAAAACATCGTAGCTATTAGACATAGATATGTCATTAGAATACGTAATTTATAACACTCGGCGCGACTGTCAGCTTTTGTTTCTTTTTGTTTTGTTTGTTTTTTTTTGCGCTCGCTGGCTTTGAACTCAAGCGTAGCCCGTACACTATACTTCTTGTAGTGCTGGGCTGCATTTCTCATGTGGATTAGCTTTCCATATTACCAGTGTCCCTTGCCATCGGGCGAAACCACTCCGATATCAGAGGTACCTGTAATTTATGTCCCCAAGTCAGGGACAAGAAGTCAACATTTTAGTCCAACTGACTTGAACACTTTAAATTAACATCAGCACACCGGATGTTTAAGAACGAGCGCTCTTATCCATTCGGCAATCCATTCAGGAATTTGCAATCCATAGAGAGGATCTATAAATGAACTGGTCCTTTGATGGTGTTCAGATGGGTACTAAAACATTGACGAACAGTGAAGTGTTTCGTCACCAAATACGGGAAGGCGTGGTAGCGCAGTTACTAGCACGCTTGTCTAGTCAACCTGTGTTCGTGTGATCGAATCTCCATCGCGGTGTTCGATTTTCTTCATTTACATGGATTCCTAGGCGACCCAGCCAAAAAAGAGTTTAGGAAGTTGTTTTTTAGCGGAAGTAAAAACGGCCGGCGTGAAATCATCCCACATCGTGACCACATCACCCATCGAGTACGAACTGGTCTAAACATCTTGGGCTGCCATCAAAAGATGGTACGAATTTCAGCCGGTAAAAAAAACCCCCAAAAGTAGCAAAGTTTTACAGAGCTGGTTGCATGTCCTTCACCGGATATTGCACTCAACTCCATAATGTCTTGGCTGTTTGTGGCGCCGACGCCCGTACCATCGAAATCAACGCAAGGCGAACGGCTGTAAAATCGTCCTCAGCTGATTTTGAACCCTCGACTGCGCATGTCGGGGAATGGGGAAATGCCTTCACTGCCTCTGTCCACAGCCAAAAGCAGATTTTTGTTTTCCGCATATCCTTTACAGGACATCACTGTCAACACCAGCATTCTACCGCTGCCGCTGATTTCTTGGCAAGATTACACTCAATAGTTTGCCATTGCTTTCTGAGTGGCCGGCTCACCTATCCCGCAAATCACCAACGCGGCGAGAACCGCTACCAATTCCCGCGCGCTGCGTTACCCTAAGTGGATAAACGGGATTACGGAGAAACTCGTTTAACACCTAAACCAGGGAGACCGGCAAAGGCAGACTACTGAACGTAAAATTGCCTAGCAATTCACCAACAACATATAAATGCCGGGATTGTTTGTAACGTCCTGTAAAAAGACATACAACTAACTTAACACCATGTATCCAAACGACGCATAGAGGGAAAAGAGATCATTTACTACTTTACTTGCTACAAACATCCGGCCTTCCGTTGAGGCCATGAAATGAAACAAAGATAATATAATAAGAGAAAAATTTGGCTGCAGACAGATAAACAATCCTGGCAAGTCTGGGAAACTGCAGACGCAGATAACAAGAAGTTGTTAGTCGAATGGTCGAGGTAAAACTATTATG
The DNA here is from genome assembly GCA_963921405.1 of Cepaea hortensis. Taxonomy (NCBI): domain Eukaryota; kingdom Metazoa; phylum Mollusca; class Gastropoda; order Stylommatophora; family Helicidae; genus Cepaea; species Cepaea hortensis. Next base: position 83,297,952 of record OY992886.1, read on the forward strand.
GATATGGGAGTTCTCCTGACAATATCTGTGGTTCTCGTTTTATTATTAATGAGTCCATTATATAACGAATTGTATTTTATTGTTGGGGTAAAGATGGGATTAAAGTAAGGTCTTAGAATTGACTGAGCTACCGTATGACATTAGAGAGTACTGCCTGCTTTATGTTAGCACCTAATGTTGGGCTGCGTTCACCAAAGCTGACTTCGCACATTGTGCCAACCGCTTCGGGCGAAGGAGCGCAATTAGGAGAGTACAATGTTTACCCACGTGCGAGGAAACGTAACCTAAAGACTAAATGTCATGGCATGGTAGACCAGGCCCTAAGTCTTGATCGGCAAATGGTTTAGGATGGAAACTCCGAAAGGCGGACAGCTTTGCTGATCCGGCAGCTTCTGCAGCTGGTCTTGTTCCCGGCGCTTTGGTGTTACCTTTCCTATGGAGTAAACTAGGCAGGCCGAGAAAGGTATCATGCTGCATGACATCTAAAATGCAGCCCAAACCTTGTTCTGTGGAGACGCAGAACTCCATTTTACAAACTATCATCTACCAAGTTGGCCAAGTGATAATCAAAGATGGGATAACAGGAACAGACGAAGAAGACTATTATAGATGCAAATGATAATACGGGGAATATATGGAAAAGATTACAGCAGAAAATAAATTATCGGAATCCTTACTACGAGATTCAGACAAGCTACGGAAAGTAACATACACATACACATACACATTGGCACCTTGCCGTCTTGACAGACGATAATTTGTGCTTTAAAAAGGCATAATAACTTTTAACTATGGCGGTAGCGAGTGTGACTGATAAGGCCAATTTGCGCTGTAAATGTCCGTTCACAGTGGGTGCATGTGAACACGTGGTCATTTCCACCATCATGCACCATCTTACGTCTCAAACGCTTGGTGTGTGACTTTTCTGCAATAATTTTCTCCTTTGACTTTATTCCATTTCTGATATTTGCCCTCCATGCAACACGTTCAGCGGCGACTTGCTCCCAATGTGCATTATCAATGCCTGTATCAATCATGTCCCGCTTACACACATCTTTGTATCGTAGTAGAGGCCGACCCTGAGATCTCTTACCCATCTGTAATTCACCAAAAAAGATATCCTTTGGTATTCTACCATCATCCATCCGCCTAAGATGTCCTATCCATCTAAGTCTACGAAGACTGAGCATGGAATAAACTGTCACACAACCTGATCTTTCCAATACTTCAGTATTTGTGATTTTGTCTTGCCACTTAATACCAAGAATTCTTCGCAGACACCGCATATGAAAGCTGTTTAAATTGTTCTCTTGGTGTGAGTAAGTTGTCCAGGTTTCACTGCCATAGAGAAGAGTACTAAGGACACAGGCTTGATAGACAAGGACTTTTGTTTTGGCAGTAAGCTTCCTGTTCTCCCAGACTCTTTTTCTTAACCTGTTCATTGTTGTTGCTGCCTTACCAATCCGGATGTTGATTTCCTGATCTAGGGCTAATTTGCTATTTACCACCGATCCTAGATATGTAAAATGATCTACTATCTCTAGTTCGGCGTCGTCAATAAAGATTGATGGTACCCCATGTGCACCTTGTGACATAATCTGTGTCTTCTTTTTGCTAATTGTTAAACCAAATTCAGAACAAGCATTGGAGAATGCAGATAGTAGACATTGCAATTCTTCCTCAGAGTGGGTCGTAACTGCAGCATCATCTGCAAAAAGCAACTCTCTGATCAGTACCCTCCTAATTTTGGTCTTAGCCTTCAATCTCTGAGCATTGTAGAGGCCGCCATCTGAGCGTGAGTGAATGTATATACCACCATCCTGATCACGAAATGCATATTTCAGTAGAAGTGAAAAGTATATTCCAAAGAGGGTGGGAGCTAGTACACAACCTTGCTTAACTCCACTCTTGATTTCAAATTCTTCAGAAGTTGCACCATCAAACTTGATTATACCCTTCATGCCTGTGTGGAACGATTCCACAATAGACAGAAGAGTTGGTGGGCAGCCAATCTTCTTTAGTGCCTATGAAAAACACCAGATAATCTGGGGTGTTTGGTGGTGACTATTAAAGTTTAATATAAAGAAAACTGTCTGGGAACTGAAGAACTAATATAAGCTGTGAGGTGGTGGTGAGGATTAAAGTTTAATATAAAGAAAATTGTCACTCTGGGAACTGAAGAACTAACATCAGATGTGAGGTGGTGGTGAGGATTAAAGTTTAATATAAAGAAAACTGTCACTCTGGGAACTGAAGAACTTACATCAGCTGTGAGGTGGTGGTGGAGATTAAATGTTTAACGGTTTGTTTTTGTTCTCGCTCGCTTTGAACTCAAACGTAGTCCATACACCACGCTATCTCTAGAAACACTGGATTGCAGTTCTCTTGTGGATTAGCTTTCCCTGTTACCAGTGTGCCTTGCCATCCGGCTAACAATTGACTTCAGAGGTACTTGTAATTTACATCCCCAAGTCAAGGACGACAGGTCAACATTTAAGTCCAACTGACCGGTGTAGAGGTTGAATCCTCTACCTCAGCATCATCACACCGGATGTTTAAGAACAAGCGCTCTTCTCCGTTTGGCCAACTGAAGAGAACTATCACACTAGGAATTTAAAAACTAAAAGCGTCACTGCAAGAACAAAGATCAAAAACGTATGTATATTACAATGCGGTAAAAACAAACATAATGACAGCCGATAAAAGAAAATTGTGAACATGTGTAATTATCATCATAATCTTCAACTTTTGCCGCAAAGCGTGGTGGGGCGGAATAATTGGCGCCCCATCGCCCGATGGGTAGCAGTGGATAGTGTCATTCCGTGTGATTGTAAAATGTCTATAATGTCGTCAATTTATATTCTTCTCTAGCGTCCTCTTGTTCTTTTAGCACATGTTCTTTGATATAGGGCCAATGCTGGTAGTTGATGGTAAGACGTGGTGTGGTCTCGAGGTATGGTGTCCGCCTCGAGTGCTGGCGCTGTGTTTCGAACGCGGTATGCTGTATTGTGAATAGCGTTCGTAAATCTTTTGCCACAGCGACGATCCTGAGAAACGACATATTCAAAACTTATCTTTCTGTACTTTCTCTCTGTTGTTACACATCATCATCGTCAAGTGCCATACGAGTTGGCTTAGGCGTTCATGTCTCTCCACATTTCTCCGTCTTTGATATTCTGGATTAACTCTTGTGTTCTTGTCTCGACCATGCATGTGGTCAAGCCTTCCAGATATTTACCTATCTGTCTTCCCGTTGTTCTTGTCGCCTCAATCTTGCCAGTTGTTACCATGTTCTCCAGTTTATTTCTTCTCATAACGTGCTCAAATTTCTTTTCATTTGCATCTTGTAGGACTTGCTGGTTTGTTTTTCTGTCTGTGATGATGATGATGATGATGATGACATTTTCAATATTCATCTGTAAATCCTCATTTTTGAGACTTAATGGGGTTATGTTTTGCCTGTTTTCAGACTGTCCGAAATTTGCACTCATATTAAAAGTAGTTATACTAAAACCCACGAAATCTCTTTGAAACTTTCTCCCCATAAAGTAATATTACACATGGGACCGATTCTCAACGATTTCATGCCAGCTGCAAAAATTATCTGGTAGATTAGGAAAATAAACGAGTCAACCCGTTATCAAATAGAGAATTATTGTCTTTTGCTTTGGTGTTTGCTTTATGTTACCACTTGCTTGTCTGATTGTATTAATATTGATTTAATTTTACTGTTTGATTGCTTGTTTGTGTAAACCGTGGTTTATTTTAATATTTTTTTTAAAAATAATTTATTTAGATATCTTGTGATGCGGTTGTTTCTTCCGTCCTCCTCCCTTTCTAGCTAACGAAAGAAGAATAATCCCCCCCCCCCCTTTTCCAAAATTGTCAGCCTGAAAAGGTGTATTCAAAATAAATAACATGCCTATAATACTGAAAATCCTTATTTTCTTCCATATTTGTACATGACCTTTACATGCACAGATTAATTTTATAGTGTAATAAAATGCCAAAGAATTGTCACTTAATACACGACACCAGAATGTCGGAAAATTGTGCTTCATTTAACAAAACACTCAATAGAAAACCAGGAAACTGTGTCTGAAGCCCGTTTGAGTCTGCCAGCCTGTGGTCTTACCCCCCCCCCCCCGAAACCCTAAAATGTCCCCCCCCCCCCCCAGGGCCGGATTAAGCCATCTTGGTGCCCTAGGCACAAACCCACTTGGGTGCCCCCTACTGCCCCGGGCCCCCGATCCTCCACTGACTGCTGGTATGTTCAATATTATGCAAAAAACTAACAAAGAAAAACAGTTGTGAAATGTAAACACATATGTTTGTACTACTATCACTCATATAAAACCTACAATAAGGTATTTCTGTATTAAAATTAATAGTTAATTAATTTTGTAATAATAGTAGACAAAAATACTGTAACTTTTTTGACAGATAAGAAAGTAAGAGAGAGCACACATTTACATTTTAAAGTTCTTTTTTCTAGATTTACGTCTGGCAAAGTTTTTGAGTACATCATCAAAGTTAATTTTGCGCAACAAGTCTGCCTCAATCATCAGCAAAGATAAGGAATCAAGCCTTTCTTGTTTCATTGTCGATCTACTTGAATTTTTTGTACGTTTCAAATGAGGAAAAAGAGCGCTCAGTTGAACAGTTCGTAACCATTAATGTTAAAAATATGCGCAAGGCGATTTCTACATTTGGAAAAGCACACTCGATGTTGTCTCTAACTATTACTTTGTAGAGTTCTGCATGACTGAACGTGTTATTGTCAGATTTTGATGCACGAAACTTGTAGCGAATATATGAGTGGAACTGTTGTAGTTCAGTATATAAATTATTGTTCAGATCTTCAGGATAAGCATTTATTAGTCCATCACAACACTGAGATGTTTGTGGTACATCGACCAAACAAGAAAATCGAACTGCTAGATCATTATATACCTGTCCTCGTCTACTCATCTCTGTCTCAAGTTTGTCAACAATGGTGTAGAAAGCAGATTTACGAAATGCTTGGTGCCCTAGGCACGTGCCTTGTTTGCCTAATGGTTAATCCATCCCTGTCAGTCTCCCTGTGAAACCCACCACAACACCGCGTGTTGCAGGCCTTCTTATGTTTTAATTGTCACCTCCTTGAAATTTTGTGTTTTAAATAAGTCGCTGGGTTTCTAAGAACCGTAGCCCACCGGACAAACCCGCAAGTGCTCAGTCTCACTCACACAAAGCAGACAAGGCAGATAGCGAAGCTTTTGTGCATTTAGGAATATTGTTGAACTGATGCTAATATAAAGGTGGACAATAGTGGCCACTTCAACTGATACCCTCCGGACAAACCCACAAGTGATCAGTCTCACCCACACAAAGCAGACAAGGCAGATAGTGAACTCTTGTGCATTTAGGAATATTGTTGAACTGATGCTAATATAAAGGTGGTAAATAGTGGCCACTTCAACTGATACCCTCCGGACAAACCCACAAGTGATCAGTCTCACTCACACAAAGCAGACAAGGCAGATAGTGAACTCTTGTGCATTTAGGAATATTGTTGAACTGATGCTAATATAAAGGTGGTAAATAGTGTCGACACCTCAACTGACTCCTGCTGAGAGAGAAGGTGAACCCATGAAGAAGGACTCCCAGCCCATGGAGGACTCCCAGTTCATGGAGGAAGAGTCCATACTCCAACACGCCCTCATTCCTGACAAACACCTAGCTACCGTCGACCCCTGGCCCGGTATACTGGATGCCTCTTGTATTCAAGATAGATCTTGACAGATAGAATCAGGAGGAGATTCGTCCTGGTAGTATAGACTCTGGCCCATGAAGGAGGGATTCTTCTCGGTCAGCGTTGGGGCCACTTGAGATGGACACAGCTCACCCACTGAATCCATGGCATGCCCACCAGGCTGATGAAGTGATGGCGCGGACCTGAGAGAGAGCTGTCCCAGTAGCAGATCATGTCCAGTAGCCCGCTCTTCATGAGAGAGATGTATTCTGGCAATAAGCGCTGTCCTCGTGCTCTCTGTAATGATGATGTCTGGTGATGACTCTCCGTCTATTGTCAGTTCTGTCTGTAATGTCATGTACCCATTAGGGTTATGATTTAGAGTTTAGGGTTTAGGGGTTAATGGTTAAGGGTTAATGCTTAGGGGTTAAGGGTTAGTGTTTGGGCTACCTGTACCCCTAACCCTAACCCTAAACCCAGGACATACCCAGGGCAATGGTATTTGTCTGTATTTAACTCCTGGAGCATGGAGGTCAACGTTGGCGTTGTTTGTGGTCGACATTACTTATTTCTTGCGTCAAAACTTCCAACAGATCAGATGTTAGACGACTTCATATTTCTTGTGCAGCACAATGCTGCCGTTTCAAGTATGTGCGGAACGGTGCGTGAAAATAGCTATCGGTGTGCAGTTAATCGTTCCGATATGACAATATTGATGTACACTTTGTGGCTTGGTCTCTGTGGCTAAGGGCTTGCGAACGCTGTTTGTGAGCCCATATACCCGGGTTCGAAACACAGCGGTGCTGGTTTTTTTCGAAAAAGGTATAGGGGCTGGTCGTTCAGAAAGCAATGGCAAACTACTGAACGTAACACTTGCCTAGTACATCAACAGCAGCTGAAAATGCTGGTGTTGACTGCAACGTCCCGTAAGGTATACCCAACCAAATTTTTTTTGCGTGGCTTGTGGCGTAGGCAGTTGTTAATTTCCTAGCAAGCTCGAGACATAAGCACCCATATGTGCCATGTCGTAAGTCCTTGTTCGCTGTGTTGTGCCATGTGAATATGTTTGGACTTAAGAAAGGAACTGGCTCATTACAAACGTCGTAACGACAACAGTTTATGAATTCACTGAATAACCTTGAAATATGAAGTAAACATCGGATCTCAGGAAAATCTAACACCGCTTTATCACGGAGTTAACAGCGTTAAGACTCGCCCATTAGCCATTGCAATAAAGCCTCATCCACTACATCTATTTCTCACCACTGATCCATCGGTGTAGATGACTATGTCAACTTGATGTTGCACTTCAAACTCAGCGCGGCCCGCTGCCCATTCTCTGCACTCACGACCCAGTGTTATTATTACATTGTGCCAGTCCGTCATGTCTTCCGGAACTTCCATCCACTCTCTTTCACGCTTGATGGTCTCTAGATCACACACCTGGCTTATAGAAAGTTCCGCCTGTGCCATCCAGGACCTGCCTCGTCTTAGTCTATGACTCTTGACCATATCCATTGCTACATGCAGCGGGTGATCCCTGTCTGTGGCAACTCTCAGGTATCATTTGGCCTGAAGGACCCTATACCTATCCGTCATTGTTGGCAACGCCAGGATATGCCTCATGCATATAATTGGTGTGAGTAGTATACAATGTCCTAACTACTTAGCATTTGAGGTTGCAACCCCCGATTTTTTACAATATAAAAAGTCTATCACCTCAAGCGAAACGTCATATTTTACGACCACATTTTCAAAAAATTGGCGGGAAATTTCTTGGGTCTGGGTGACTACTTCCGGTTGTCGTGATGACTACTTCCGGTCCATGGGTACTCCCTACCGACCACCCCGCCCACAGGTACCTCCGCCGGCCGCCTCCGCTTCCCTGGTCCGTCCCGGGGTCGCTAGAAGACAGCGGCGCAAGCCCCGTGCATCTGGATTACTTATATAGGTAAGTAGACCAACTAGTCACCGGGGACCTGGGTCGAGTCCCAGTGTGTAGGTGGGTGTGTGGTGCGGTGCGGTGTGATCGAACCCCAGTCATATCGATCCCCTTCGATGAGGAGATAGAAGTCAAATATGACAGAAAAATGATTTATTTCATCTCTCGAGCGAACCCGAGGATCCTTTTTTTTTTTTTTTTCTTTTTTGGGTTTGGCGGTCATCCCAGACTAGCTGGTTCCCCGCCTCCCCTGTTTTTGGCGTGGACCCTTAGTCCCACTGTGAGCTATTGCCCACAGTGGTCCACCAGGCCCACATTTAAAGTGATGCTTATGTGAGGTTTTTTTTTTCTTTTTGGATCACCCGGCCCCCGACCAGACCAGGCCAGGAACCCGAGGATCCACTGTTGGATTGCATGAATAAACTTTTGCACGCTTCGACATGTTTCCGGACCCATGCATCAACATTACGCGCATGGTGAAAATCTGGCTTTAAAAATATACTAGACAAAGAAATTTATTTACAAATTAAACCTAAAAACTTAATTAATCACCAAAATTTCTTGTATGTATATTGGAGAATAGGTATGTCAATAAAAATCTACGAGTCTCCATTAATTTAAACCATAGAGTATCAAGATATACATTAAAATATGTAATATTATTAAAAACCCACAGTTATACCCCTTAATTATAAAATTACGACAATGGGAGAGTAATCGGTTCCTTGACTCAACCTGAATTGTCCGCCTTCTACACACTAAGCTCCCCTGACCGCCAACTTTACTTGCGCCCACAAGCAACCAGTGACGCTTCACCGAGCACACCCCGCGAGAAAAATACAATGGCTAGCCAGCGACGGCCGTACGAGATTTTCCGATACCACTCATCCATAACGCTTCACCGACCACGAGCCGCGTGATATAACAATAGCCGCGGCCAGCGGTTACTGATAACCGCTAGATAAGAACCTGAAGGTAATTACCATTGACGACTAGGCGAGCTGTGGTCAAATATGCAGTGGTCATGCATACAAGAATTCAGTGCAAGTATGTATTTTCTATTTGCTGTAAATCTCTCTCTCTCTCTCTCTCTCTCTCTCTCTCTCTCTCTCGTCACTCTTCCTCTCTCTCTCGCTTTTCTCTATTCTCTCTCTTACTATCTCTATCATTCTCTCTTTTTCTCCCTCTACCTGTCTATCTCTCACTCTCTCTCTCTCCCTCTCTCTCCCTCGTCACTCTTCCGCTCTCTCGCTTTTTCTCTATTCTCTCTATTACTATCTCTATCATTCTCTCTTTTTCTCCCTCTACCTCTCTCTCACTCTCTCTCTCATTCTATCTCCTTCTCTCCTTCTACCTCTACCTCTCTAGCTCTCTCTCTCTCTCTCTCTCACCCTCGGTATCTCCCTCCCTACCTCTTTCTCCCTCTCTACCGCTCTCTCTCTCGTCACTCTTCCTCTCTTTTCTTTAATCTCTCTCTATCTCTCACTATCTCTATCATTCTCTCTTTTTCTCTCCCTAACTGGCTGTTTCTCTCTCTCTATCCCTATACCTCTCTGTCTCTGTCTCTCACTCTCTCTGTCCCTTTCTCTCTCTCTCTCTCTCTCGTTTTCTCTCTCTCTACCTCCCTCTCTCTCACTCTCTCTGTCCCTATCTCTTTCTCTCGCTCTCTCTCTCTCTCTCACTATCTCTCTCGCCCTCTCTATCTCTATCTTTCTCTCTTTTTCTCTCCCTTGCTATCTCTTTTACTCTCTCACTCTCTCTGTCCCTATCTCTTTCTCTCGCCCTCTTTATCTCTCTCTCTCTCGCCCTCCCTATCTCTCTTTTTCTCTCTCTCTTTCTCACCTTGTAGCCTGTCCAATGAATAGCACTGTAACCAAAAACTAATAACACATGAATGCGTGTGTGTGTGTGTGTGTGTGTGTGTGTGTGCGTGGGTGTGCTATCAATTACAGGACATCACAGTCAACGTCAGCATTCTGTGGAGCGCCGTGTTTGCTGGGCAAGATTGATGGTGTCTTTTTTTTTTTTGGGACGGCTGAATTGCTTTTACAGATGACAGTCAAGGTTTAATGCATTGCATTTACACGCCATCGCAGTCACCCTCAGCATTCTATAGAGCTTCAGTTTTCCTGGGGTAAGTTTGCAATTGTCAGCACCATTACCATGTACGTATTACCATGATGGGTATCTATGCTTACGGACAGACACGTTTGATGGTAAAACATCGTAGCTATTAGACATAGATATGTCATTAGAATAAGTAATTTATAAAACTCGGCGCGGCTGTCAGGTTTTGTTTCTTGTTGTGTTTTTTTTTTTTGCGCTCGCTGGCTTTGAACTCAAGCGTAGCCCGTACACTATACTTCTTGTAGTGCTGGGCTGCATTTCTCATGTGGATTAGCTTTCCATATTACCAGTGTCCCTTGCCATCGGGCGAAACCGCTCCGACATCAGAGGTACCTGTAATTTATGTCCCCAAGTCAGGGACAAGAAGTCAACATTTTAGTCCACCTGACTTGAACACTCTAAATTAACATCAGCACACCGGATGTTTAAGAACGAGCGCTCTTATCCATTCAACAATCCATTCAGGAATTTGCAATTCATAGAGAGGATCTACAAATGAACTGGTCCTTTGATGGTGTTCAGATTGGTACTAAAACACTGACGAACACTGAAGTGTTTCGTCACCAAATACGGGAAGGCGTGGTAGCGCAGTTACTAGCACGCTTGTCTGGTCGACCTGTGATCATGAGATCGAATCCCCATCGCGGTGTTCGATTTTCTTCTTTTACATGGATTCCTAGGCGACCCAGTCAAAAAAGAGTTTAGGAAGTTGTTTTTTAGCGGAAGTAAAAACGGCCGGCGTGAAATCATCCCACATCGTGACCACATCACCCATCGAGTACGAACTGGTCTAAAAACCTTGGGCTGCCATCAAAAGATGGTACGAATTTCAGCCGGTAAAAAAAAAAAAAAAAGTAGCAAAGTTTTACAGAGCTGGTTGCATGTCCTTCACCGGATATTGCACTCAACTCCATAATGTCTTGGCTGTTTGTGGCGCCGACGCCCTTACCATCGAAATCAACGCAAGGCGGTCGGCTGTAAAATCGTCCTCAGCTGATTTTGAACCCTCGACTGCGCATGTCGGGGAATGGGGAAATGCCTTCACTGCCTCTGTCCACAGCCAAAAGCAGATTTTTGTTTTCCGCATATCCTTTACAGGACATCGCTGTCAACACCAGCATTCTACCGCTGCCGCTGATTTCTTGGCAAGATTACACTCAATAGTTTGCCATTGCTTTCTGAGCGGCCGGCTCACCTATCCCGCAAATCACCAACGCGGCGAGAACCGCTACCAATTCCCGCGCGCTGCGTTACCCTAAGAGGATAAACGGGATTACGGAGAAACTCGTTTAACTTCTAAACCAGGGAGACCGGAAAAGGCAGACTACTGAACGTAAAATTGCCTAGCAATTCACCAACAACATATAAATGCCGGGATTGTTTGTAACGTCCTGTAAAAAGACATACAACTAACTTAACACCATGTATCCAAACGACGCATAGAGGGAAAAGGGATCATTTACTACTGTGCTTTCTACAAACATCCGGCCTTCCGTTGAGGTCATGAAATGAAACAAAGATAATATAATAAGAGAAAAATTTGGCTGCAGACAGATAAACAATCCTGGCAAGTCTGGGAAACTGCAGACGCAGATAACAAGAAGTTGTTAGTCGAATGGTCGAGGTAAAACTATTATGGATATGGGAGTTCTCCTGACAATATCTGTGGTTCTCGTTTTATTATTAATGAGTCCATTATATAACGAATTGTATTTTATTGTTGGGGTAAAGATGGGATTAAAGTCAGGTCTTAGAATTGACTGAGCTACCGTATGACATTAGAGAGTACTGCCTGCTTTATGTTAGCACCTAATGTTGGGCTGCGTTCACCAAAGCTGACTTCGCACATTGTGCCAACCGCTTCGGGCGAAGGAGCGCAATTAGGAGAGTACAATGTTTACCCAAGTGCGAGGAAGCGTAACCTAAAGACTAAATGTCATGGCATGGTAGACCAGGCCCTAAGTCTTGATCGGCAGCTGGTTTAGGATGGAAACTCCGAAAGTCGGACAGCTTTGCTGACCCGGCAGCTTCTGCACCTGGTCTTGTTCCCGGCGCTTTGGTGTTACCTTTCTTATGGAGTAAACTAGGCAGGCCGAGAAAGGTATTATGCTTCATGACATCTAAATTCAGCCCAAACCTTGTTCTGTGGAGACGCAGAATTCCATTTTACAAACTAGCATCTATCAAGTTGTCCAGGTGACAATCAAAGATGGGATAACAGGAACAGACGAAGAAGACTATTATAGATGCAAATGATAATACGGGGAATATATGGAAAAGCTTACAGCAGAAAATAAATTATGGGAAGCCTTACTACGAGATTCAGACAAGTTTCGGAAAGTAACAACAGCCTAGTAAAACGTAAACAGCCACATATACTTGGGTTGACTGCGACGTCCCGTTAAGGACACAAAACTAACTTTTTACAACGTGATAGTTCATTTCCTATGTTCTACGAGGTGTATACCTCAGTCGACTATTTGGTGTGGTTGGTGAAGGTTAAGATTTAATATGAAGAGAATTATCAGTTGGGAAATGAAAAACACCAGATAATCTGTGGTGGTTGGTGGTGACGATTAAAGTTTAATGTAAAGAAAACTGTCACTCTGGGAACTGAAGAACTAACATCAGATGTGAGGTGGTGGTGAGGATTAAAGTTTAATATAAAGAAAACTGTCACTCTGGGAAATGAAGAACTAACATAAGCTGTGAGGTGGTGGTGAGGATTAAAGTTTAATATAAAGAAAACTGTCACTCTGGGAACTGAAGAACTAACATCAGCTGTGAGGTGGTGGTGAGGATTAAAGTTTAATATAAAGAAAACTGTCACTCTGGGAACTGAAGAACTAACATCAGCTGTGAGGTGGTGGTGAGGATTAAAGTTTAATATAAAGAAAACTGTCACTCTGGGAACTGAAGAACTAACATCAGCTGTGAGGTGGTGGTGGAGATTAAATGTTTAACAGTTTGTTTTTGTTCTCGCTCGCTTTGAACTCAAACGTAGTCCATACACCACGCTATCTCTAGAAACACTGGATTGCAGTTCTCTTGTGGATTAGCTTTCCCTGTTACCAGTGTGCCTTGCCATCCGGCTAACAATTGACTTCAGAGGTACTTGTAATTTACATCCCCAAGTCAAGGACGACAGGTCAACATTTAAGTCCAACTGACCGGTGTAGAGGTTGAACCCTCTAGACGTGACAAGCTCAGAACGTTTCAGGGCAGGAAAAAAAGCTGGGAGCAGCCACCGTGGTGGAGTTTCGAGGTGGAGAAGGCTTGGGTGGATAAGCGTAGTGCTGTAAGGAGATGGCAAAATGCCAAGAAGAACAGAGCTGGTCATCCTAGTCCCTGCTTGCACTTAGAAAGAGAGATGCACACAAAAGTAAGCTACTTCAAAAAACTGGTCAAGGTTGTTAAAAGCGAAAAATGGGCAGAAGTGTGTCAAAGAGTAAGCACAGACAAGTCACTGAAATTGTTCTGGCGACTACATAAAAGCATGAGTGGTGTAGTCAAGAATAAGAGCATTTCTGACTTCCAAGGTGCTGACCTCATCTGGCAGAGGACTGACGAGGACAAGGGCAAAGCCCTCTTTGAACGCTACCTTGAGCAAAGCAACCAGACAGACATGGGAGGCCCAAATCTGGCCAAGGAGGTCACCTCAGACAGATGCAAAGCCCAGGACACTTCGGATACAGACACAGTGACAGTGAAAGAAATCAAGGCTGTGCTTCGACGATCAAAAAACAGTGCTCCAGGTCCTGATGGCATAAGATACGACGACATTAATAGGTGTACCGACAATGAGCTAGAGAAACTAGCAGACATGTACAACAACAGTATAGGGGGTGCTAGCATCAAGGAGGAATGGTTACACAGCTATCTGATTCCCTTGCCGAAGCCTGACAAAGACCACAAAAAAATTCAGGGATATCGAATTATAACCATGCAGAATACAATAGGCAAGCTGCTGGAGAAGGTAATTGCCAGGAAAATATCAAGCCAACTAGAGAGGCAAGGTGTTTTCCCACCCACCCTGGGTGGGTACCGTCCAAAAAGGGAAACCTGGACCAATGCAGCAGTCTTTGCCCAGGATGTCTATGAAGGTTTCCACTCAGGCACTGAAACCGTTGCTGCAGCGATTGATCTTGAGGACGCATACAACAGAGTACCACTGGATTTTTTAATGTTTCAGCTTCTCGAACTAAACATAAGTCCATTCCTCCTTAGTTGGATCGCTGCAGCCCTCTTCCAACGGAAAGTAGTTTTTAGATGTGGCAGTTGGACTTCGGAACCAACAACAATATATCCTGGCCTACCACAGGGATCACCATTATCTCCGGTACTGTTCAACGCCTACACAGTGAGAATCACCAGTGAGCAGATCACTGGACCTGGCAGGACATTGTCATATGCCGATGATGTTTTAGTGTATCGTCAGGGGAAGGATAGAGAGGAGGTTGCTGTGGAACTACAAACCGAACTCAATCGCATAAGTACTTGGTGTGATGAAGCTGGGGCAATGGTCAACC
>OY992886.1:83317283-83362283 GCA_963921405.1 Cepaea hortensis
TGTCGTGTCTCAACATTGTTACCTCTATTTCTCTCTGTCGTGTCTCGGGAATAGCAGAGTCCATGGGAATATCGATATATGAAGCCCATAATCGGGCACTCTCACGAAGTTTATACTTCACCTCGACACCGCAAGGTACAAGAGGAACATGATGAGATGAGATGAGAGTGTCTCGGCTTTGCTTATAATGGTCCCCTCGTTGTGTCTCGACGTTATTGTCTCTTGTCCTCTCTAACATATTCCCACGTTCTGACATATACGTTATATCTGATCTCATTATTGTTCTATCTTGTCCTCTCTAACATATTCCCACGTTCTGGCATATACGTTATGTCTGATCTCATTATTGTTCTATCTTGTCCTCTCTAACATATTCCCACGTTCTGGTATATCCTTTATGTCTGATCTCATTATTGTTCTATCTTGTCCTCTCTAACATATTCCCACGTTCTTGTATATCCTTTATGTCTGATCTCATTATTGTTCTATCTTGTCCTCTCTAACATATACCCACGTTCTGACATATACTTTATGTCTGATCTCATTATTGTTCTATCTTGTCCTCTCTAACATATTCCCACGTTCTGGTATATCCTTTATGTCTGATCTCATTATTGTTCTATCTTGTCCTCTCTAACATATTCCGACGTTCTGGTATATCCTTTATGTCTGATCTCATTATTGTTCTATCTTGTCCTCTCTAACATATACCCACGTTCTGACATATACTTTATGTCTGATCTCATTATTGTTCTATCTTGTCCTCTCTAACATATTCCCACGTTCTGGTATATCCTTTATGTCTGATCTCATTATTGTTCTATCTTGTCCCCTCTGTGGAATCTCCACCAAGTTATGTAAAAGGACTTGCGAGCCCTGTAATCCCAGGAACTATATCGAGAGTAGTGGAGATGCCTTGAAGCAAACAAACCCAGTGGCCCATAGTTAGATTGGGATCAGCCATAAACCAGAGAAGGAAACTCGACAAGAACGTCTACTGAAATCGTTTGTACTCGATCAATGGCTTGACGAAAGAGTGTTATGTAACTAGTCTTTTTCTTCTTAACATAGTTTACCCTTTTAGATTTTATTTTTCGAAAATTCACTGTTTTCCCATTTCTTCCGTTACCGAAACGATGATTTATGTATCCCCTTAATATGTATTTTGACTTGTTTTCTCGTGTCTGTCTCACACCAGTATGCCGGTTTCTCTCAGGATCATTGTTACTTGTCTAAATGTTATCTGTCCAGTCCGTTTGTAGTTTCTCCTTTGTTCTGTTTGTTCACAGACGCTGTCCCAGTCATTGTTGTGTTGGTCAACACATTTGATCTTGTCACAAGACTACAACATGATATAATTTTTATGGCGTGTCTTTTATGACCCGCTATTTTGTCTAATTATTACATTATTATACATTCTAAGCAGGCTGGAAGTTGACCCAGGCTAAAAATAGATACCGTGATGTGTCCTGGGAAGAAAGCAGGCTCTGTGGCGAAGGGTTCACGGACGCCATCCGTAATTTCGCAAGCGCGATCGAAGCACAGCTGCAGGCGATTTGGCAGCAGAGTTGCTTGCGTCGGATTTTTTTTTGCACTCGCTCGCTTTGAATTCAAGCGTAGTCCATACACACTATTTATAGTAATGATGGACTGAATTTTGAGTGTGGATTAGCTTTCCCCATTAACAGTTTCCTTCGCCATCAGGCGAACCCACTCCGACTTCAGAGGTACTTGTAATTTACGTCTCCAAGTCAAGGACGACAGGTTAACATTTTAGTCCAGCTGTTCGGTGTAGGGGTTGAACCGCTTACCTCGGCATCAGCACACCGGATGTTTAAGAACATGCGTTTGTACCCATTCGCCCATGCGGACCTGCACGTTGGTTTTAATACAACGGTAAGAGTGCCGGTCGCTCAGAACACAATGACAAACTACTGAATGTAAACTTGCCAATAAATCACAAACAGCCATAAATATTGAGGTTGACTGCGACGTCCTGTAAAGGCTATGCGATTAACTAAATGAAAATGTGAAGACTAAACACTAAATCCTTTAACAGTTTGATATTTAAAATCAATAACATTGATAAAACTACACACTGGATTTCTTAAAAATGTTTGATATCTGAAAATAACTTTAATGAAGACATTAAACAGTCTGTGTATACTACGTCTTAAAATAATAGTGCATATTAAAAAAAGTCACCAGCCATTATTGCCTGGTTTGACAGTTACTAGTTTCTATAATGATCTCATTGGTGTCGCTATGGTTCGTAACATGTTAAAACTAAACTAAACCAGGACCAAATAACTGAAGCTGTGTATCGTATGCAACGAAAGCAGCACTTTAACTGATTAAAAATGTCTCCATATATAAGTTGATTCGGAAAATCTGTCTGACGTTCGTATTAAAAGCAACCTGAGAAAGCCTGTTAAGATTTACCAGCTGGCACCCGTTCCTTCATCGTTTAACCGCAAAGGAGAAAAATTGCTCTTTTTCGGGAAAACAAAGTATTCTTTCAGTTTTCCTGAATATAAGCCTTGATATCACACACTGTTAGCTATTTAGCAGCTTTGAGTAAAATGCTGCGGCAGGTCGCGGGAGTATTGATAACATCTTGGGGGTTATTTATCCTAGTTCTTGTTGATAACAAATGCGTACATTTTGATTATTTCATGTGAAGATAAAATGTGAAATTCTTTTTTTCTGTAAATAATGCTTTGGGCATCGATAAATTCTGTAGCTGGGATTTTTCTGTCTGCGAGAAGAAGATTATTTTAAGAAGCGCGGCCCGAGGGTCATGCATACAAATTAAAAGAAGCGATCTAACTAGGAAATATGAATCCAACAACCAATTATCTAGGTGAAGTGAACAAGGAGAAATAAAAGCGTACATAATATATGAAATAATCCAGACAAGGGGATTGGCAGTATTGTAGCAGCAATAATGTACTGTACAAGTAAAGTAAAGGAACCGTGTACACGCCTTAAGTTTCATCGGGAAATACGTTGCTAGTCTCAAATTTGTTTAGACCAGTGGTTCTAAAGCTCTTGGCCCATGCAACCCTTCACCTGAAATCGTAATAAAACATGGTCAGAGAGATAAGGCGGTGATCGTCATACTGATCCGTCGCGCGTTCTTTACAAACCTGGTCTTCTGTGGTAGTAAAAGATCAGGTTATCCACTCCTACGCGTGGGTGTGTATTGAGAATATGGTGCATACCCTATATATTTATAGACCAATCGGAACACCATGTGTGAATTGTCAATATCAAGGCACTAATTTCAGGCAGTGCCAACTGCCATGCTATTTGGGTGGTTAATCAAATCTCGTTGTCTAGAGTCCAACACAAGGCATTGTCTTATTTAAGTGATTCACCACTGACAATTAGACGCTGAAAACATGCGTTTCAGGGAGGTCGAATATTTTTAATTAACACATTCCAGAGTACAGCTACAGAGTTGACCAAGCTCGTCGCGCTCGATACGTTACCCTGCTAGATGTCAAACTACAGGCAGCCTGTCCCTGAAGTACGTATTCTAGCGTCGCAGCTGGCGTCATGGTCATTATCATATTTGACTTGGAGAACACTATGACAAGTGATAATAAATGCCGTTACTTTTAGCCTCTCCATTACACAAATTAGTTGACACAGCACACACCGGGCTAGCCGTTCAAAACGTGGCTGCTTCATCGTTACAGATAGAGATTAGAGGCACTTCAATCGTCCGATAGTAATTCTAGATGGGCGATCATTCTGTGGTCTTGGCTAATAACACTTGGAATCAGTCACTTGATTCGGATCAGCAAATCTTCAGTTGAATATTTGAGGTGTACGCACATCAACCACCCTGGGTCTGAATGCCATTTAAGCTTCGTGGCCGTCTCACGTCGCGTGTTATCACGTGACAAAATCCCCGTATTTTCTGACTTCTAGTCGTACTAATCGTGCTCTCTGCCTGTTATGAGCTGTAATCGATTCTTACATACTGACCCTTAGGTTATTTCAACTCAGTCTCGTCATGTTGTTTTGTTTTTCTCCTGTTCCTACATGCATTACCTCTGTTACACCTTATTTTGTATCATGGCACCAACGTAGGAGCTCAGAAAATTTTTGTAGAAACAAACAATCCACCTCGATGAGGTTTCTAACCATTCCCACCGGATCGGCAGGCAAGCATGGTAGCTACTGCTCCACCGCGGCCTCAGCTGCAGGAGGGGGTTCATTTCCACTGTACTACCAATCAAGTATTAGTAGGCCTCTTTCAGTCCTGAAGGACTATAGAGTTGTGCCTCTGGGGAGGTACCTGACAGAACTGCTGGTGACTGTATAGTCCAATGCAAGAGTGACAATCTCTGTCAGTTTCCGCATCTGTAAGACGAGGCAGGTCCCGCAGTAAGTGACTGCGTTTTAAGCCTGTGCAGCCTATCCTCAGTTTGTTGGATCAGATTGCGCTCAAAGAGCACGAGTTCGTTCCGTACATCTGTTCTCCAGGAACATCTGTCTGTTGCAGCTCTTCCCCACGTGTCTGGGTCTATGCCAAAGATTTTCATATCCTGTTTACATACATGTCAATTGAAACGAGAAAAAAAGTGTTGAGGGGGTACATAGAGCCTCTTCTTTTGTATTGATGTGAAACATGGACAGTGTGCAGTCAAGCTGAAACACATTTGATGGCTACAGAAATGTGGTTTCTGAGAAAAATGCAAAGAGTACCATGGACAGATAGAACAACCAATGACCAAGTACTACAGGAGACAAATGAAAATCGTAGACTGATTAGAGAAATTAGACGAAGACAGTCACAATTTTTTGAACATGTTATGAGAAGAAATGGATTGGAGATCTTAATGACAACTGGCAAGATCGAGGGGAACAGACCAAGAGGAAGACCGAGAGGAAAAACCCGGAAGGCTTGGCCACGTGACATGGACGAGACAGGAACACTGAGCTGATCCACGACTCTGGTGATCGAGAGAAATGGCGAGTCATGACCGCCCACGCTTTCCGGCATGGCACATGATTGATTGATTGATTACATACATCCCTATATCGTATTTGGGGTCTTCCGGTTGGCCTCTTTCCTGTGGCTAGTTCTCCGTATAGGAGATCTTTGGGAATACGTTCATCCTCCATTCGAGATACGTGGCCCAGCCATCGGAGGCGCCTCTGCTTGAGGAGGGAGTGCACTGTGGTAATATCTGCTCTTTCAAGCACTTGTTTGTTTGTTACGTGGTCTTTCCGTGATATGCCCAAGATACGTCTCAGACATCCTCTCAGACCACCAATCAAAATCAAGTCAATTATATCTAAGAGCTCTGCTTGTATCAGTTAATAGACACAGTCCCCTGATACTAAAGAACAAGTCTGAATTTGGCTGGTTAAAACCATAAACATAGTTGAACTTGGTATCACACAAAGTAAGATGTTAGTTGTTAGTTATCCAGTGTGAGTTAGGACAAAACAACAGGGCATATAGTTAACTCTAAAGTTAGTTATCCAGTGTGAGTTAGGACAAAACAACAACAGAACATATTGTTAACTCTGAAGTTAGTTATCCAATGTGAGTTAGGACAAAACAACAGGACATATAGTTAACTCTGAAGTTAGTTATCCAGTGTGAGTTAGGACAAAACAACAACAGGACATATAGTTAACATTGTAGTTAGTTATCCAGTGTGAGTTAGGACAAAACAACAGGACATATAGTTAACTCTGAAGTTAGTTATCCAGTGTGAGTTAGGACAAAACAACAACAGGACATATAGTTAACATTGTAGTTAGTTATCCAGTGTGAGTTAGGACAAAGCAACAACAGGACATATAGTTAATCCTGTAGTTAGTTATCCAGTGTGAGTTAGGACAAAACAACAACATGACATATAGCTAATCTAGTTGTCAGTTACCAGTGTGAGTTAGGACAAAACAACAACAGGACATATAGTTAACTCTGTATTCAGTTATCCAGTGTGAGTTAGGGCAAAACAACAACAGGACATATAGTTAACTCTGTATTCAGTTATCCAGTGTGAGTTAGGGCAAAACAACAACAGGACATATAGTTAACTCTGTATTCAGTTATCCAGTGTGAGTTAGGGCAAAACAACAACAGGACATATAGTTAACTCTGTAGTTAGTTATCCAGTGTGAGTTAGGACAAAACAACAACAGGACATATAGTTAACTCTGTATTCAGTTATCCAGTGTGAGTTAGGGCAAAACAACAACAGGACATATAGTTAACTCTGTAGTTAGTTATCCAGTGTGAGTTAGGACAAAATAACAACAGGACATATAGTTAACTCTGTAGTTAGTTATCCAGTGTGAGTTAGAACAAAACAACAACAGAACATATAGTTAACTCTGTATTCAGTTATCCAGTGTGAGTTAGGGCAAAACAACAACAAGACATATAGTTAACTCTGTAGTTAGTTATCCAGTGTGAGTTAGATCAAAACAACAACAGAACATACAGTTAACTCTGTAGTTAGTTATCCAGTGTGAGTTAGAACAAAACAACAACAGAACATATAGTTAACTCTGTAGTTAGTTATCCAGTGTGAGTTATGACAAAACAACAGGACATATAGTTAACTGTGAAGTTAGTTATCCAGTATGAGTTAAGACAAAACAACAACAGGACATATAGTTAACACTGTAGTAAGTTATCCAGTGTGAGTTAGAACAAAACAACAACAGGACATATAGTTAACTCTGAAGTTAGTTATCCAGTGTGAGTTGGGACAAAACAACAACAGAACATAATTAACCCTGTAGTTAGTTATCCTGTGTGAGTTAGGACTAAACAACAGGACATATAATTTACTCTGTAGTTATGTTTTCAGTGTGATTTATGACAAAACAACAACAGGACATTTATATAACCCAAAAACACTTCAACCACACTTATTTATAAATTACGAACCCCCGCCTTCCCTTTACCACCTCGCAGACGTTTGTGTAGTAAGTGTAATCTAAGAATTTAATCACACTCTTTCATTATCACGCGTCTTGCCAGGTGATGTAGTCGTTCATGTCTTGTTCACAGATCTCGAGGACGGATAGAATGATCAGTGCAGATATCTTGAAAGAAGCGAACTCACAGACAGAACTGGTCACTCGCATCAGAAAGAGATTGTCCACATTTTCTGGAAATATCAAGTTGGAGTATGTCGTCACAACGAGAAGCTTGGAGGGGAAGAGAGGCAGGGAAAGACGAAGAGAGAAGGTGCTGGGCAGTTTGACATCATGACAGGGAGGAACGTCGATATAAAACATGACTGACATCACAAGAGGTAGAAGGCTATGAACAGACACGATCACCAAAGCCACGCAGAATGAACTATAAGAAGAAAAAGCCGTCCGTCCATCATCATTGTGCGTCTCGCGGGATATCTTACGTGCAATTCCCGAGTCTGTCTGTTCCTCGCAATGGGTCATTATATCACCATTACACCTGTCAATGTGGTTATCCGGCTTTAGCTGCGCACGCATAACATCTGATCTTATAAATTATGAAACTCCACCGAGGTTTGTGCTCGTACACACAAACTGAGGTATTTATCAATAATACTCACATCATAACTACATTGTTTTCAAGAATGTACAATAAAAAATGTATGCAGTCAAATACAGAAAGTTTGAATGATAAAATGATTCATTCAATAATTCAGTAGCATGATATTTGCAGAACCTCGCTTCCATAGCAACCTACCGGAAAACCTCTCAATCATAAGCAAGATGTCTCGCGTCCGATCATCCGCCACATCCTGCACCCATCTTCTCTTTGGCTTTCCTCTTCCTCTCTTCCCAGGCATATACCCTCCATTATTGTTCTCTCCAAACTGTCGTGACGTTTCAAGTGACCAAAATATTTCAATTTTATTTGTTTTATCGTGATATAATGATAGTCGGTTATAAACATTGAGTTTCTTATCTTCATGTACATCTGCAAAAACAGTTGGTTCTTTCTCAATATATCTTTTCTGACGATGACCTGCCAGTGCCTAATGAAATCGGCGTCACTCAGCCTTTCTAAAATATATATTGCACCATGTGCTCTAAAGCGTAACGGTTTTCACAATGTCCGATTAAAAGAGCTGTTGGAAACTTTCGCCATGTGGGACTTCGAATACAGATCTCTGGAAGCTGCAGTAGTACAGTGGTTAGCACGTTTAGCTGCCGGTCTGGTGATTTTATATTCGCATCCTCATGGAGGCGGAATTTTACAAATTCATGTGGGTTCCCAGGCCGACCCATCGGAAAATGGGAGTCATGAAATATGGTGGGAAGTAAAGGCTGCCCTCGTGATATTGACCACATCGCCAATTGAATGCCGTTTGGTATATACACAAGTGGAGTTAGCACCATATACCCGAAACTGTTCAAGACGTGTAGAAGAGTCCTTTAAGATGTTTGCGTCTTTCTCCGTAATCCCGTATATTCTCGTGAGTAACGAAACCTGCGCGAGAATCGGTAGCTGTTCTCGCCGCGATGATAACTTACGGGGTATGTGAGCCGGCCGTTCAGAAAGCAATATCAAACTACTGAGTGTAATCTTGCCTAGTACGTCACCAGCAGCTGAAAAATGCTGAAGTTGACTGCACCGTCCTGTAAGGGATATGCAAAAAAAAAAATTTTGCTTTTATAAATAAATTTCATTCTTTACTACTGTGAAACACCAGGCTTTCTACAGACACGATCACATCATCCATTGGTGGCTGTGTTGTCAAGGCAGTAGTGTCTAGAACCATACATCCTCAAGGAATGGTACTCTTGAAACAAGGTCCTTGACAGTTTTCTGTCACTGTGTTTTACTTGCAACGTCAGCGTTTGTTGCTTAGGGATAGTAGACGCAGTTTCACAATTCCGACACACCTGTTCGAAGTCAGCCACAGGCGATTTGGGATCAGACCACTTTGTGTTGGTTTTCATAATGGCATGAGCTTCGACTGTTCAAAATACAATGGCAAGCTACTGAAAGTAAAATTGCCAAGAAAATTACTAAAAGCAAAATAATTCTTGAGTTGAATGCGACCTTCTGTAATGGACATGTAATTAATTTTAACATTATTTCATACAACAGGCATGACTTAATATTGTCGAGTAAAGACATGAATAGCTCTATCTTTTCCCTGGAGCCAGCTGGTGGTTGGGAAATGAGTAGGCAGACATACTGGCTGGAGCTGCATCTCTGGGTGGATTATTGGTGTGCGATAAGGTAGATGTGGTCAAGTCCCTCTGGGCTCAAGTCTACAGTGTGGGAAAACAGATACACCATCATATCCTGCAGAGAATAGTATGCCAGCGAGTGATCAAGGGATCTCGGGATATTTAGTACTCCAAGAAAAGGCTAGACAGACACAAAATCAGATTGCCACTGGTACCATTAGTATTTAGCTCTTCGCTGGTTATTGAAGATGAAGACAGTTCGCTCTTGATCCAGCTCAACTCAGCTCAACTGAAATGAATAATATTGGCCATACTCCACATATAAATAAAGAAATAAAAGATAAATGTGGGAAGGCTAAAGAAAGAGCAATGCAAAAAAATTGAATTAAATTCCATTAAAGATACAAAAAATATGCACAGACAAATCAGTGAGCTTACAGGAAGAAAAATAAGAATAAATACAGGGTGTTTGAAATCAAAAACAGGAAAGATAATATTAGAGGAAGATGCTATAATGAAGAGGTGGAATGAGTATATAAGAGAATTATATGAAGGAGAAAGGGAAGCATTAACAGAAGATAGTAACTTAGAAGGTCCACCTATTCTGAAAGAAGAAGTCGCTGACGCTATGAAACGTATGAAGAAAGGAAAAACAGCTGGGCCAGATGAAATCACAATAGAAGAATTAGAAGTATTGGGAGAATTTGGAGTAGATATATTAACCAAAATGTTGAATGATATTTACAGCAGTGGATATTTACCCAGTGATATGCTGAAATCTGTATTTATAGCTATACCAAAAAGACCAGGAGCAATTGATTGTGAAGATTTTCGTACAATTAACCTTATAAACCATATCACTAAGCCTCTACTCAGAATCATAATGAGAAGAACCAAAAAGAAAATAAAAATGGAAATTAGTGAAGAACAGTATGGATTTGTGGAAGGAAAGGGCACAAACAATGCAATTTATACATTACGGACACTAATAGAAAGGGCAATAGAGAAACAGAGAGACATATATTTGTGCTTCATAGATTATACTAAGGCATTTGATAAAGTAAAACATGATGAACTGATTAAAATGTTGGAAGATATCAACACTGATGGAAAAGATTTAAGAATAATAAAGAATATTTACTGGAACCAAGTAGCAGCAATTAAAATGGGAAATAAAGAGGGTAGTTACGAACAGATAAAGCTAGGAGTACGACAAGGGTGTGTCTTGTCACCAGATCTTTTCTCCCTGTATAGCGAAGTAATAATGAGAGAGATCAAAGAGATGCCAGGAATACTAGTTGGAGGTTATAATATAAATAATATACGCTATGCAGATGACACAGTATTGGTGGTGGATAATTCAACAGACCTACAACAATTATTAGACGTTGTAGTAACAGAAAGTGCATGCAAGGAAAGGACTCTCCTTGAATATCAAGAAAACAGTAACAATGGTAATATCAAAGAAAATGGTGACACCAAAATGTGACATAGAAATAGAAGGGAAAATCCTTAACCAAGTTGATAATTTTAGATACCTAGGGGCATTTATAACATCAAATGGAAGATGTACAACAGAGATTAGGAGCAGAATAGGGCAGGCAAAAGCCGCATTTCAGAAAATGAAGAGTATCTTATGCAATAAGTCACTATCACTGAATGTAAGAAAGAGAGTGCTGAAATGCTATGTAGAACCAATTTTGCTGTATGGCAGTGAATCTTGGAATGTACATGAACAAATTAAGAAGAAATTAGAAGCAACAGAGATGTGGTTCCTGAGACGAATGTTGCGAATTCCTTGGACTGCCAGAGTAACTAACGAC
Source organism: Cepaea hortensis (assembly GCA_963921405.1). Lineage (NCBI taxonomy): Eukaryota > Metazoa > Mollusca > Gastropoda > Stylommatophora > Helicidae > Cepaea > Cepaea hortensis. Next base: position 83,328,281 of record OY992886.1, read on the forward strand.
GACTGCCTGAAAGAGGCTAACGAAACTAGAACATTATATACAACAATACGACAGAGACAAACAGCTTTCCTCGGTCATGTGATGAGAAGAGAGGCATTGGAGAACATCGTAACAACTGGAAAGATCGAGGGGAAGAGAGGCAGAGGTAGACCAAGAGAAGTGATGCTGGATGGATTGAATATCAGCAGCAGAGTTGATCCAGAAAACCAAAGACCGAGATCTATGGAGAGCCATGAACGCCTACGCTAGCCGGCGCGGCACTTGGTGATGATGATGATGATACTCCACATTGGAATCAATGAAGCGGTTACATGTTTCGTTGTTTCCCTAGAGGATAACTCAGAAGTCTCCATGTCTGGAGACACAGGATGTAACTGTCTCTACTTTTATAGAAAAAAAGGGAATATTTATTTTGAGAAAATATGTTGCCATAAATTGGGTATGTGTCTGTCTTCTATTTGTCTATCCCAGTTGTATGTATATGTGTGCGTGTGTTCGTGTGTGCGTGTGTTTTATGCATTGCGCTATTTGCTGATATTCAAAACGCACTTCAATCCACGTTAAAACCATATGATGATAATAAATTGAAGATGTTCGTGTAACATGCATAGAATGAAAGCGCAAGGTATCACTTACATACTATCACGTTCATGCAACGTTCACAATCCTGTGTTGGAATGAAGAAACATCCAAACCACCCATCCGTCACAAGTTATGGGGGTCAGCCTGACTGAATGGATAACAGCGCTCGATCTTAAACTTCTAGTGTGCTGATGTGGAGGTAGCGGGTTCAACCTCTACACCGCTCAGTTGGACTAAAATGTTGACTTCTCGGCCCATTCTTCTGGTTCCATTTGGTCTGTACATCACTGCCTATTGTGGTATACTATCAATTGGTAGCCTAGTTAGTTAGTTAGTTAGTTAGCTAGCTAGCTAGTTAGTTATTTAGTTAGTTAGTTAGTTAGTTAGTTAGTTAGTTAGTTAGTTAGTTGCGGTTCTAACTTCACGGCAACGGGTCGTCCCCATTATGATCCGTTCCTGTGCCAGCGAATATCACACAAAATGCTCTTCACTGCCCAATAAGAAAAGTGGAACAGACAGGAATTCTCGGCAAGCCAACAGCCTGCACAGGTTTACTATGCAAAATGCCGCCGCCAGAATGCCAACACCAACATGCTCCACGAAGACTACAGTTCATCATCCATGGAATCGGCAGTCACCAGAAAGACTTCATTGATCCGGGTTTTATCCCACATGGCTGAAAGTTTTCAGTTAACTTGTTTTCGTTGCAGGAAATTCACGCTAAATTTAAAACAGATATTCCTATAACATTACCACACACAAACATTCCCGCCACCCACCCACCCCATCCCCACGCCCCCCCCCCCCCCTCCAAAAAAAAAAAAAATATATCGGTTAAGCCGGTTCACAATTTTTATTAATGTTCTGTGTATAAATATGTTGACATCTGTCCCAATGTTATTACTTGTGTATGATTTCACCCCCCCCCCCCCAGCCCCACGCACCGAATAGTTTCAGAAATGTCATTATGGTTTAACTGAGTTAGCCTCATGGGATGATTCATCCACTTAAGCAACTTTCCATATCTGCCTTCAGCTTATGAATCCCCGAAATGTTGTCATTGTGTTATTATACAACATGTCTGCTAACATGTTAACATGTTTGACCGTGCTAGGAAGATATGCACTCAGGACACACTGACAGAGGAAACTGAAACCCTGAAGAAAGTCTTACGCCTGAATGGGTACTCCACAGGATTTATAAAGCGCCACTGCCAACAGTTGAAACCAAAATCAGATGTAATTATAGTCCCTAAGCTCAAGTTTTTTATCCAGCTAACCTTTCAAGGGCATGACGTAATGCAACGTCTACATAACCGTCTCATTACAGCAGTCTCATTACTCCAGTTATTAGGCACAGAACTACACCTATTCCCACCCCAGCAGTAAAAGAATCTACTCCTCTGTATGCCACATCAAATTGCATTTACCAATTCTCGTGCAGATGCGAGTCTATCTACATCGGCAGAACAGAGCGGCAGCTACACAGCGGAGTTGTTGAACACATACCAAACTGGTTTGACAAGATATTACACACAGGCGATGGGATCATGTGAAGACTTAAACACCACAATTATAAACTTCCGTCGTCGTCCATCGCACATCATGTCTTGGAAACCGATCATGTAATTGATAGAGAGAGACAGCGCTTTTCGCGTGTTGTTTCATATACAAAATAGTCGTTTGTTACAGTTTGCAGAAGCCCTAATGATTCATCTGTATAGGCCAATTTTGTGCAAACGGAAAGATATAGTAGTCAATTTAAAATTATCATGGTAAACAATTGATTTTACTGTGCGAACATATGTATATTTCAGCTTGAACGATGTATCTAATTATTTTACTCTACGTTGTGTGACATCTGCAGTATGTACCTGACGAGATGCAGTGAAATATGCCAGGCAATAAATCGTACATTCTATGATTTGTGTCTTCGTTATTCAAACTTTTAAGTTATAAGTGTGACACATCCTTACTTCCCATTTTACGCCATACATTTTTGTTTGATTCAAACCTATTTTTTTTGTTTGGTATTGAATCTTTTAGTAACTCGTCAAACCCGACTGCACCTCCGTGAGGAAGAGGATGGGAAACACGTCACATTGTGCCAAACACAGCTCTGGGGAACGTAAACATGGCCAGGAATCAGAAACAGTCAAAACTGCTGGAGTTGACTGCTACGTCCTGTAAAGTATATGCAACTAATTAACGCTATTTACATCACACTATATTAGTCATGCTCCAACTCTCTTTACCACCTGTTCAGTTGTATCCTGAAATTTACTACAAGCAGTTCACGATCCGCTCTGCTCCCAGCAGTGTCTTTGTGGATATTATTCATGTCCTGCATCTTTGTTAAAATGTAATCACTGTGGTTCCTGCAGTTATCATCGACTGAGGCGCTTTCTAAATAGGGTTACTTTGTCTGAAAAACTGTTTTCTGGAGACAATTCGATTAATGTATACCTTCTCTCATTTCTATACTAAATTGATTATTTTCTTATTATTATACTCTTTCAACTACAATTTCTGCGTTTATTAGCCCGTGATTAACACGTCTCTTTTTTTTTATTTTAAATAATTTATAATATATCTCTTGTACACTTCTGTAACAATCCTAAATTTCACCCTCGTCTGATGCAGTTGTTGCCGCATTAACTTGTGTAATTGTGACACTCCTTTTTTCCCCTTATAAGTCTGATGTTGAGAAGTTAATTCCACGGTTATGTTATTTTATAGCCCTGTGGCAGAGAGGTGTACAGTAGTACCGTGGGTCTTGCTAAGGTCGTATCTGCTACTCTTAACTGACTTTGTCATCGCTCTCTTCCCACTCTCGCATACATTATAAGAATGGCTTGGGGGATTTGCTCTAAGATCTTTGTTATTCTTTCTGGCTGCTATGTCGAGTGTTAAGTGAAGAATACGGTGGCAGTTGACCCGCGGTTTTCACTTCGCCATGGCTGTGCGCTATGTCCTCAATCTTTAGTACTCTTTTAAGATGGAAGGGTAAGTAGGTACTTTGCTCTGTGGACCAATCGCTAACAGAAAAGAACACCATCAAGGCGCCTACATATCCCGGTGGTCTGAACCACAGACACTTTTACCATTGTAGGGAAACCAAAGCAAGGTGGTCTGCTTCCAAATCTCCCGCAGCTGTGTTTTGAACGCGGTATGCGGGATTACGAATTGCATTCGTAACTAATTCGCCACCGAGCTGGCGATCAGTGTGTATGATGGAAAATCTGGAAGGACGCTGCGAACGTTACGAAATCGTCGGAAGCTGGAAATCGAAAAGAGCAGATGGGATACAACACTGCCCCGGCTAAATGTGAACAACAAATGTAAAACCTACAACAAACGAAATATATGAAACCTGTGTATTTATGGTATACATTAACTTAGATCCTCACCGGTGGTAAGAGTTCATGCACTGAGCTGAGATTGTGAGTTTGTGTACTGCGCTGAGATTGTCCTTGCGTGATCTGTGGGTTTTATACCTGTTATTATGGCACAACACCAGCAAACAGGTTGCAGTAAAACGTTGTAAGAACTTGCAACTTTACCGCGGCAACAGATGGATGCGAGGTTTGAGAACTTGCAACTTTACCATGGCAACACTTGGAAGCGGGTTTTGAAAACTTACAACTTTACACATAGACAGACACAGTGGTATATCATTGCAAGGTTGGAAAAGTAACATAGAAGCATTGCAAATGTGGACTTGAATAAAGCTTCTTGTAGCGAAACCCCAGTGGCCCATGTCCTCATACCTATCCGCTCAATTCCTCCGGAGTGGGATTCTCTGGGTTACTTTCATAACCCGAGTATTTGACACGAATACTTTGAAATCTATCTGTTCTTCGGGAAAACCCAATGGCGCGCCTTGCACCGAATAAGACCTAGGGTAATGGTTTGGGCGTGAAAAGTCCGTTGTCAACCTTGTCGGTTGTGGTCGGCACAATGTATTAAAGTTTTAAAGAATTTTACAGATAACGTGCCGCATCCTACGGCTGGGGTATAAAAGGTAATTTTAGATTAATTGGTCCTGCCAGTCTTGAGCATATTAAGCTTGGTCGTCTCAAATAATGAGACGAATTGGTGAAACGGCAGTCTTGCCAATATGGCTAAGCGTCTAGATCTGGGCATGGCGGGGGAACAAATCGGGGCTATCTTTCTTCCTATGGCTTTACCTCTGTTTAGTGTCATCTTTCATTTGAATATAAACATTCTATAGCTATGGCATGTCGAGGGGAAGGGCTCCGTGGGGACCGGTTCCACCCATCTGAGTTATATCTTCTTGAGCCAGAAGAGGCGATCCACTGTGCTATCTCTTTCGTCTTTCGGCTGATGGGGGGGGGGGGGGGGGGCAGGTGGACCGGGTGGTTCCTTGTCGATAGGAGGATGTTGGGAGTATAAATGGACTTCCCTGTCTCCCTGAGAGAACCTGAACTCATCTGAATATATGGGTTATGTGAGACACGGCCGATACATTGCGGTGACAGCTCAGACAAGAGCGGCGGCCGGACAGGGTAGTTTCCTCTTTCCTGTTCTTGCTAGGGATGGGGGAGGGAGATGCACTGCGGTCCATACAGACCCACTATTATATTAGTTAAGAGTAGGAAACATACATAATTACGCACACTACTCCACAATAGCTTTGTTGTGAGAAAGGCAAGGTTTGCAAGTGAGAGGGAAGCCTGAGAAGGTATGTGCCCAATATTAATAAAGGCATGGTATGAGTGTGGAGAGGAGTGTGGTATGAAGACAATTGAATACTAGGTAATTGTATGGATTTTATGTATGGCAACCGACATGCTGAGACCATTGGAATCTCCATGCCGGCTGTATCTGAAGTTTACACCAGAGGCTCTCAAAATTGTTTTAACTTTACAGGATCCTTCTTTTGACGGCGAATATAGCCGGAGGTTTCGACAGAGCATCGACATAGAACTTTATGTTTACTATGAGGTCCCTGCTGCTGTTGGGCTATACCAGATAGAACCACGGCGGGCCCGAACGAATACTTTCAGACACCTCGGCAGGCGTTTCGTTGAGCTGGGATCGAGTATGTTTTCATTTTGGGCTAGATCCCGCATAAGTCACTGACACACCCGTACATATATCCTATTTATTCTCCTTGAGTATTTCCCCACCAAAATTGTGCCACGTGATCCCAGGGCACTTTCCCTAACCATTGGACACACTACATTCGTGTAGGACACGGAAACTTGGAATCCTGGATTTATGGAACCCTGTTGTTCGAACAACCTACGCGGGAAATAAAGACCAGTGAACTTGCCATGAGGTGGTTGTGAATTCATGGGACAATATGGAAAACGATGAGCTAGGAGATTTATATTTGTGTTGATATTGTATGGACTAGTTTTCTCTCTAGATTGTGTGTAGATGTTTATGAGTTAATTGTCAGATATTGTTTTTTCTCTGTGCTGTTATGTATTGAGTTATTAAATTTACAATTACAAATATGTTGAAGAACGTCATGTTGTATGCGTGTCAGCCAGAACGACCCTGCAGGAAATAGGTCCTTAGGTCGAATAGAGAGTGACAGTGAGTCCGGGGGAAACGGAGGAGGGTTGGCAGGGAAAGACCTATTTAAAGCCAGGGCTATGAAATATACATGAGAAAATTGAGACATAGTTATTTGGGACCCTCCACATAGCTTGTTACAATTTCTGGGGGCACGTCGCGGGATATTTTAAATCCTGGTGGAGCTCTGGCTGATATAGGGATAGGGGACAGATATTCTGGTCTAATATCAATAGGTTCTGCTTACCGTACCTGGCTATTGTCTATACTCTTCCTGACACAGACTGACGACATACGAAGTGTTGTGGTCGTGTATTATATCCATTTGTCCATTACCTATTCACTTACCCTCTGAGTTAAGATGGCATCCGCGAAATTTAATGTGGCTGAAGTGCAGGCTACAGGGCGTGAGATAGGCTATGAAGGGGCTGAGTTACAGAAATATGTTCAAGAAGTGGAGAGAGATTTTCGACAAGCTGAGCGCGAAGCTAAGAAAATTGAGGCAGAGCGCGAAGCTAAGAAATTCGAGGCAGAGCGCGAGGCTAAGAAAATCGAGGCAGAGCGCGAAGCAAAGAAAATTGAGGCTGAGGCTAGGAAGATGGTGGCCGAGCAGGCAGCCAGAGACCATGAGTTCCGTATGAGGGAGTTGGAGCTGAAAGCTCAAACTGCCAAGGGAGGCGAGGGTGCAGTTGGAGGCGCAGTTCTCCCTGACTCAACAACTTCTAGTGGCGGTCCATACCAGGCAATGAAGTTCCCATTACTCCCGTTCGATGAACACAAAGATAAGATCGACCAGTATCTTCACAGATTTCAGTCGATGGCTTTGGCTATGGGATTGGAACGTGGGAAATGGAACTTGAAACTCTCACAGGGCCTGAGGGGGACCGCATATGAGGTCTATTCAAGGTTGCCACCTGGTATGGAGAATGACTATGAGGCTCTGGAAAAGGCATTATTGAAAAGGTTCCAGATGACAGCCCATACTTACCGACAACAGTTCAGAAAGTCGAGGAGAGAGCCAGGAGAGATGTTCTCAGCATACAGTGTTAGACTTAAGTCTTACCTTTTGAAATGGATGTCATTAGCAGGATTTGCCAACGACTATGAAAGTTTAGAAGAATTAGTGGTCGTGGACCAAATGAAGAGGATGATGCCTAAGCCATTGCAAACCTTCTTGGTTGAAAATGGGACAGAAAGGTTAGACGTAGTCAACACATTGGCGGAAAGGTATGTGCTAGCTCATGGGGATAATGGGGAACTGGCACAACCCAATCTCCGATCACCAGACACTGGGTCTGGAAAGAAGAAGAACCCCAAACCCACTCACACCAAAAAGGAGGATCCTTTCGAAAAAGTTCCCATTAAGAAACCCTCTGGTAAGAGTCCACCTGGATCTCCCAAAAGAAAGTGGAGTGAAAAGTGGTGCGCCTTCTGCAAATCTCCCACACACAATACGGCCGATTGCAGGCGCAAACAGAAAGACTCTCACTATGCTGCCTGTCTTGTAGAAACCGGGGAGGGGTCTAACAAGGAGGTAGAAGGGAGGGATCCTGGGAACAAAGATTCAGAAAAACCACCAGTAGTAGAGACGGTTCTTGTGAACGGACAACCAGTCGAGTGTCTCTATGACACAGGTCTTCAGTTTGAGGCCGTAATTTCATCACACTTAGTGAGCCCAGAGCAGCTAACCGGGGAATCCATTGAGATTCAAACGGCGACAAAGAGTGCGGTAGCGATGTCTCTTCCAATTGCGAAGGTGGACATCAAATCAAAATATGTTACCGGCACTATTCAGGCAGTCGTTCTGATCGATCCTATCTTCCCGATGATCTTGGGTTGCCGCTACGTCTTCCTAGGGATCCCAAACGAACCCATGTACGTAGGGGCGATGCAAACCAGATCTCAATCGGAGGAGGAGCAGACGCCGGCCTTGATCGTGAATCCCTTGCCTGGGGAGTTACGAGCTGCTCAAAGCCAGGATGCTACGTTGCAACCTTGCTTCAACCAGTTGCCAAAAAGTGCTGACCCACCAAGACGGGGTCAGTATTATATGAAGAATCGGTTACTGTACCGGAGAGCCGGAGTGGAGGAACGCCAGCATGGACAGCTGGTAGTTCCTAAGGCTTATCGGGAACAGCTTCTTCATATGGGACACACCATTTCTTTCAGTGGACATATGGGTGTCGGGGCAACACTTCAGCGCATTTCCTGCCATTACTACTGGTCAGGGATGACTGGAGATGTGCGTAGGTACGTCAAGTCGTGCCCAGAGTGCCAGCGTGTGGCACCAAAACACTGGACGGCTCCGGTAGTCTTGGGTGATATGCCCATTATGAACTCTCCTTTCGAGAGAGTTGCCATCGATCTGGTTGGTCCTCTTCCTCGGACTAGGAAGATGAATATGTATATTCTGACGATGGTGGATTGCTGTTCCATGTGGGGCGAGGCGATACCGTTGGCCACCATCGACTCTAAGCGAGTGGCTGATGCACTGATGGAGACTTTTACTCGGTTGGGATTTCCAAACCAGATCCTAACGGACAATGGGTCTCAGTTTTGTGGTAAGCTGATGGAGGAAGTCTTTCGTATCTTCCAGACTAACCACATTCACACAAGCCCATACCACCCTCAGTCTAATGGGCAAGTAGAGAGGTTTAATGGTACCTTGATGACCATGCTTAGGAAGCTGGCTCAAGAGAAACCAGACAGATGGGATGAATATATCCCAGCCGCCTTGTTCGCCTATCGGGAGGTTCCCCATGGGTCAACCGGGTTGCCACCAGCCACTCTATTATTCGGGAGGCCAATCAAGGGTCCCTTAGAAGCCTTATTGAGATGTTGGACAGAGGAGGAGACTTCCGAAGAGGTGGTATCTTCCTACAAATACGTCGAGGAGTTAAAGAAGAAACTCCAGACAGGTTGGGCTTTGGCGGCTCAGAATCTGAGAGCGGCCAGAAAGAGACACGCGGCCTACTACAATAGAAGGACGAAAGATAGGTCTCTGAAGGTGGGGGATCGGGTTCTGTTGTTACTTCCAGTAGGTTCCAATAAACTCGAGATTGGTTGGCAGGGGCCTTTCCCGGTGGAAAGGGTTGTGTCCCGTACCAATTATGCTATCCGGATCAGGGGGAAATCTAAAATCTTCCACATTAACCTCCTCAAAAAATATGAGGAACGATCCGATGGTACTTCTCTCCCACTCATGACTATGGCGGTCGCGATGGAAACTGAATCGGGCGCAGACGCGGATAGGGAGTATCCTTTACACCCTGGGGAAACCTATAAGGATGTACATATAAATCCTGATCTGTCGGCTGAAGAAACAGAACTAGTCATCCATTTGTTGGAGTCCCATCAACAGATTCTTACCGATCGTCCAGGGCGGACAGGGTTGGTTGAGTTTGATATGACTCTGACTACCCAAGACCCCATTCGCCAAAAAATATATCCAGTGCCCTTTGCGAAAGAGAAGGCCCTGGAAGCCGAAATCCAGAAGCTTCTAGATGATGACATCATAACTCCTTCGACTTCTCCTTATAATGCCGGGGTTGTCTTGTTGAGAAAGCCAAGCGGGGAGCACCGCTTGTGTATTGATTACAGGCATTTAAACAGTTGTACGACATTCCAAGTTGAGCCGTTACCAAACACAAATCAACTGTTTGCCAGATTAAATAGGGCAAAGTACTTTTCAAAAATCGATTTAAGCCGGGGATATTATCAGATCCCTGTGAAGCCTGAGGTTCGGCCCTTGCTCGCTTTCAGTACTCCGAGCGGCCATTACGAATTTAAGGTGATGCCTTTTGGGCTGAGCAATGCGCCCAGTGTGTTCACACGCATGATGAGAAAGTTATTAGACCCTTTAAGGGATCCCTCTGTCGTCTCGTTTATGGATGATATTCTCATCGCTTCTGGCAATCTGAAAGATCACCTGAAATCCTCGGAACAGATCTTCATAAGATTGAAAGAGGAGGGGTTAACTGCCCGTCCAGCCAAATGCATGATTGGCTATCACTCCTTAGAATTTCTGGGACATACTATTACCCCGGGGGGTTTGGTACCGGAAGAAAAGAATGTAGAGAAGGTCAGACTCGCACTCCGTCCTAAATCCAAAAAGGATGTTAGGTCTTTCTTGTCTCTGTGTGGGTTTTACCAGAAATTTATTCCGAAGTTCAACGAAATTGGGGCACCGTTAACCGAAACCCTGAAGAAAGGATCGCCAGATCCTATAGTCTGGACCCCGAGCTGTGAAGAGGCTTATGGGAAGCTGAAACAGGCTTTGGTGGATAGGCCAGTCCTGCAACTCCCAAATTTGGAGAAAACGTTTGTTCTAAGAACCGACGCGAGTAACATAGGGATTGGAGCAACTCTGTTGCAGGAAGGGCGAGATGATCCTACTGTGCTATGTCCGGTGGCATATGCCAGTAGAAAACTGTTACCCGCGGAACGGAATAACTCCACCGTCGAACGGGAATGTCTGGCTCTAGTGTGGGCGGTACAGAAATTTCAACCTTATCTGTATGGAATACCGTTCAAAGTGCAGTCCGACCATCAACCTCTGACGTTTTTGGCAACTTCTAAGAAACTGAACGCAAGGTTAATGAGATGGTCATTGCTCTTACAACCGTATCAGTTCACGGTCGAATACATCCCCGGAAGGGATAATGTGGGAGCGGATTTTATGTCACGGCATCCTATGGTCGAAGGTGAGGGGGAGGTAATTCGAACAGAACCTCTGGCAGTTGAAAGTTCGTAGGGTTCGACTTTCTTAAGAGGGGGCCTATGTAGCGAAACCCCAGTGGCCCATGTCCTCATACCTATCCGCTCAATTCCTCCGGAGTGGGATTCTCTGGGTTACTTTCATAACCCGAGTATTTGACACGAATACTTTGAAATCTATCTGTTCTTCGGGAAAACCCAATGGCTCGCCTTGCACCGAATAAGACCTAGGGTAATGGTTTGGGCGTGAAAAGTCCGTTGTCAACCTTGTCGGTTGTGGTCGGCACAATGTATTAAATTTTTAAAGAATTTTACAGATAACGTGCCGCATCCTACGGCTGGGGTATAAAAGGTAATTTTAGATTAATTGGTCCTGCCAGTCTTGAGCATATTAAGCTTGGTCGTCTCAAATAATGAGACGAATTGGTGAAACGGCAGTCTTGCCAATATGGCTAAGCGTCTAGATCTGGGCATGGCGGGGGAACAAATCGGGGCTATCTTTCTTCCTATGGCTTTACCTCTGTTTAGTGTCATCTTTCATTTGAATATAAACATTCTATAGCTATGGCATGTCGAGGGGAAGGGCTCCGTGGGGACCGGTTCCACCCATCTGAGTTATATCTTCTTGAGCCAGAAGAGGCGATCCACTGTGCTATCTCTTTCGTCTTTCGGCTGATGGGGGGGGGGGGGGGGCAGGTGGACCGGGTGGTTCCTTGTCGATAGGAGGATGTTGGGAGTATAAATGGACTTCCCTGTCTCCCTGAGAGAACCTGAACTCATCTGAATATATGGGTTATGTGAGACACGGCCGATACATTGCGGTGACAGCTCAGACAAGAGCGGCGGCCGGACAGGGTAGTTTCCTCTTTCCTGTTCTTGCTAGGGATGGGGGAGGGAGATGCACTGCGGTCCATACAGACCCACTATTATATTAGTTAAGAGTAGGAAACATACATAATTACGCACACTACTCCACAATAGCTTTGTTGTGAGAAATGCAAGGTTTGCAAGTGAGAGGGAAGCCTGAGAAGGTATGTGCCCAATATTAATAAAGGCATGGTATGAGTGTGGAGAGGAGTGTGGTATGAAGGCAATTGAATACTAGGTAATGTATGGATTTTATGTATGGCAACCGACATGCTGAGACCATTGGAATCTCCATGCCGGCTGTATCTGAAGTTTACACCAGAGGCTCTCAAAATTGTTTTAACTTTACAGGATCCTTCTTTTGACGGCGAATATAGCCGGAGGTTTCGACAGAGCATCGACATAGAACTTTATGTTTACTATGAGGTCCCTGCTGCTGTTGGGCTATACCAGATAGAACCACGGCGGGCCCGAACGAATACTTTCAGACACCTCGGCAGGCGTTTCGTTGAGCTGGGATCGAGTATGTTTTCATTTTGGGCTAGATCCCGCCTAAGTCACTGACACACCCGTACATATATCCTATTTATTCTCCTTGAGTATTTCCCCACCAAAATTGTGCCACGTGATCCCAGGGCACTTTCCCTAACCATTGGACACACTACATTCGTGTAGGACACGGAAACTTGGAATCCTGGATTTATGGAACCCTGTTGTTCGAACAACCTACGCGGGAAATAAAGACCAGTGAACTTGCCATGAGGTGGTTGTGAATTCATGGGACAATATGGAAAACGATGAGCTAGGAGATTTATATTTGTGTTGATATTGTATGGACTAGTTTTCTCTCTAGATTGTGTGTAGATGTTTATGAGTTAATTGTCAGATATTGTTTTTTCTCTGTGCTGTTATGTATTGAGTTATGAAATTTACAATTACAAATATGTTGAAGAACGTCATGTTGTATGCGTGTCAGCCAGAACGACCCTGCAGGAAATAGGTCCTTAGGTCGAATAGAGAGTGACAGTGAGTCCGGGGGAAACGGAGGATGGTTGGCAGGGAAAGACCTATTTAAAGCCAGGGCTATGAAATATACATGAGAAAATTGAGACATAGTTATTTGGGACCCTCCACATAGCTTGTTACACTTCTGTGAATGAGAATAATATTAGACGAATCAAATATGCAGCCCACATAAAGATACACACAACACTATTACAGAATGTACTGACGTGAAAAGTGGAGGAGAGGCGTGCAAAGTGGAGACACACATTGCAAGTAAAAATAATGTAGTTGGGTTTATTGCGCTAGGCACATATCTCTATACACCAATAGGCACTCTGTGGGTGAGGTGGGCAGTATCGCACCGGTCGTCTTTGCTTCCCAACAAGAATTGTGTGGGTTGATCAAATCAAGGCGCCTGGAAGAAGGCATGCTGCAGAAGCTTCCGGATCAGCAAAGCAATACTCTAACTGTCCGCCTGTCGGAGCTTCCATCCTAGACCAGTTGCCGACCCAAGGCTTAGGACCTGGTCTGCCCTGCCATGGCATTTAGTCTTTAGGTTGCATTTCCTTGCACTAGGGTAAGGCTTGTACCCTACCATTTACATTCCTCTGCCCGAAGGCGTTGACACAATGTTGAAGACGGGTTTGGTAAGCACGGTCCAACATCGGCGCTAACAGAAAGCAGGTAGTACCGTCTACTATCATATGGTAGCTCAGTCATATCTGTCTAAGACCTGAAACCAAGCACATAACAAGTATGTTGCTTAATGCGTTAGGAAACACTGATCACCGTTAGGTTGACAAGAATAAAGGCTACCTGTCGAGGTGCATCGAAATATGCCAGGTAATTCTGCTTCTTCTTTCGTTCACTTGAAAAATGTCTATAACTGCAATGTTGTCTCTTGTATGAATTTAACAGTCTTTTTCAGTTCACTCAACGTTCACTCAGGTAATAAATCGTGCAACATTTTGTTTGTGACTTTTGTGTTTTAATTCATATTGCTTTGAATAAATGCCCATTTATTATAGATGAATGTGAAGGACATTTCACCAGTTTAAAAATAAACAGTACAGAATCAAATACACACCGTTCTTTCTCTCCCCTGCAACAACATTTAAGATAGACGAGAAGCGTGTCAACACCTGTGACACGTTTTATGTTGAGCTTACGAGAAAGGTGATTTGTTTGTTGTGTTATGTTTTTTTTTTTTTTCCGAATACAAGAGATGGGGTAATGGGAACTTCACTGTGATTATGTCTGTTAGTGTTTGGAGTCAAAACACGCAGTTTCTGGCTAGGTCAAAGGGGGAGAAAACTCTTATATTGCATGACGTTATGGTGATTAGAATGCTGTTTTCGATAGCTGGAGAGACACAATGCACATGCATACACATACATAATACTCACACACGCACACGCATACACATCCACAGGTAGAGGAGTAGGCTTGTGATACACTGAGAGATTACAACACTGACACACAAATACTAACACAGGCACACACCAACACATTCAAATCCGAATGGAGAGAGTTAAGATATAGAGCTGCGTTACGGTACATGTACTCAAATATACGAGTACACAATTACAAAAGTAGAGAGAAAGAGGGAATGAGAGTGAGAGAGGGAGAGAGAGAACGAGAGAGAGAGAGAGAGAGAGAGAGAGAGAGAGAGAGTTTATGACACGCAATCTAGAAGAACGCAGACACTCAGGTCGTTACAGGACATGCATTCTCCACTTAGAGGGAGGAGGAGGGGAGACAGACAGTGAGAGAGATAGAGAGGGAGAGAGAGGAGTTGAAGCACACATATTTTCCAAAGAGAAAATTAATCATATTAAGGCACTCACACTCGTTCAGGCAATCGTTGTAAGTTACTCTAGCAGTCCAAGGAAATGGCAACATTCGTCTCAGGAACCACATCTATGTTGCTTCCAAGTTCTTCCTAATTTGTTCATTTACATTCCAAGATTAACAGCCATACAGCAAAACTGGTTCTATATAGCACTTCAGCACTTTCTTTGTACATTCAATGATAGTGACTTATTGGATAAGATACTCTTCATTTTATGAAATGCAGCTTTTGCTTGCCATATTCTGCTCTTAATCTCTGTTGTGCATCTTCTATCTGATGTTATAAATGCCCCTAAAAAAATGTTTGCATATCCTTTACACTTTACGCGACAGTAACCACCTCGCCAAGGTGCCGGCTCTCCCTACATAGCGAAGTAATAATGAGAGAGACCACAGATAAGCCAGGAATACTAATCGGAGGTTGTAATATAAACGATATACGCTATGGAGATGACACGTTATTGGTGGCGGAAAATCCAAAAGGACTGGCCTTGAATATCAAGAAAACGGTAACAGTTGTGATATCAAAGAAAAAGAGTAACACTCAAATGTGAAATGGAAATAGAAGGGAATATTCTTAACCTAGTGGATCATTTTAAATACCTAGAGGAATTTATAAAACTACTGAGCGTAATCTTGCCAAGAAATCAACAATCAGCTGAAAGTTGCTGGTGTTGACAGCAATGTCCTGTAAAGTATACGCAAAACATACATATTGGTCAGAATGATTTTCATCTTGCTAAAGGCTACTTTCGCCATGGTGATTCTTGTTTTAATCTCTTCAAGGCATCTCCCATCAGATGTTATGACTGTTCCGAGATTATTGTAACGATTCACTTGTTGAAGAATAGTCCCATTTACTTGTATATTACATTGTGGTACTTCGTTCTTCCTAATGATTACAATAACCTGTGTCTTATTACAATTTAATTCTAACCCCAGTTGCTCATTGTGTACAACAAACGCATCTACTAATTGTTGCAGATCCTGCGCACTGTCTGCAATCAGTACTGTATCATCTGCATATCTAATGTTATTGATGTTTCGTCCTCCAATGCTGATTCCATTTATATCTTCTACATTTCTGAAAATATTTTCACTGTATAGGGAAAAAAGATCTGGAGACATTACACATCCCTGCCTAACACCTCTCTTAATAGGCTGATATCGTCCCACTTCATTATCAATCCTTATGGCAGCTTGTTGTTTCCAATATATGTTTTTTATAAGTTAAATGTCTTTCCTATCAATTTGAAGATCTGCAAGCATATATGTTGACATGATAAGATATGGAAAAAAAAACAACATATGTTTGATAGCGTCAGCGACTTCAACTGTTAAAATATGTGGACCTTATCTAGTAGCTGTATATATCATTCTACTTTTATTAGGCCCCTCAAGGCACTCGTCATTAGTAACTCTGGCCGCCCTAGGTGTTCGCGGTACTAATCCCAGAAACCACATCTCTGTTCCCTCTGAGCTTTACGTTCATCAATATTCCAAGATTCATTGCCATACAGCAAAATTTATTCCATATAACATTTCAGTCCCCTCTTCAACAGTATGACACACTCAGCTGGTGACATCGTTTGCAGAAATACGTAAATTTGAGCTTTAGAAGTGAGGCTGGTTCGCTGGCACACTTTCCTTCTCCGTGGTCATTTTAAGACACGAGACAGGCAAATGAAGAAGGAATCCTCACCTCAAGAACTTGTCTTACAACAAGTGCACTATAGCTAATAGAATGCAATTGTCTTAAGAAAGACATCTTCAATTCTGTGGACAATTCTAGCCAATATTGCTATACCTATTGGTAATATACTCGTTCTATGATGAAATCTTTAATTATGTATGTCGTAATGAAGCATGAAAACAGTAGCTACTGAAGTACATTTGGCTCTGTACCAGAGTTTTTATAACATTATGTTTTTAAGGCAAAGTGTTGATGGCGAAATGCAGTCTCGGTAATTATTACTCCTTACAGGTAAACCAAGCAACAATTGAGTTTGTTTTTCATCGGCATTCTTCTATATTTAGATTAATAGATACAACATATACGGGAAAATACACTTATTTTTTGTCTTCTTCGTTTGGCTCTTGGTATCAGCATTTTGAAAGTAGCTCTTGAAACAAATCTGTGTGTTGTAATTATGCCATTCGTACCATTGCTGATGTGTACCGGGAGGGTATTTACGGGATAGGGTATATAGGCTGCATATACACGCAGTCGCCAAGTAGTACAAACTATCATCATCAGCATATTGAATCATTATATCATGAAAAATAAGCAGCTGTCAGAATAGCCGAGAAACATCAAACTAGTGTCAAACTAGACACAGAGAAAATCCAACTCTTTTGTTTTTCTGAGCTGAAACAATGCATAAAAATGTCTCCGGATAGAACTACATGCCAACCAAAGATCACAATTTGAAATGAAAACAACGCAAATGCCAATATCTCGACTCCAACATGAACAACAATGGACAATGTTGACACCTAAGGTACAATACCAGCAAATAAGTGTAAACTGTTTGAGGATATGTATGTTTTGTGTCGCAACATGCAAAATCTGGACACCGGTAAAACTAGCTGGTAAACGGTATCATGCCTCGGAAACTGAACAACTTTAGTCAATTGAAATGTCACAGGGCCTTGGATTGACCAGTGATAGGGGGGCTTGGTTCCTGGACGAACAGGCAGGGGCTTACACAAAGGTGGATGCAGGACAGTGCAGACGCGTTGCGCATAAGGTTGAATGAGGCAAGAGAAATGGCCAGCGACCCATGAACGTTTCGGCAGGAGAAAGGCCAGCAACCGATGAACGTTACGGTGAGAGAAATGGCCAGCGACCCATGAAAGTTTCGGCGGGAGAAAGGCCAGCAACCGATGAACGCTACGGTGAGCGAAATGGCCAGCGACCCATGAACGTTTCGGCGGGAGAAAGGCCAGCAACCGATGAACACTTCGGCAGGAGAAATGGACAGCGACCGATGAACTGTTCGGAGGAAGAAATGGACAGCGACCGATGAACTGTTCGGAGGAAGAAATGGACAGCGACCGATGAACTTTTTGGCGAGAGAAAGACCAACGACTGATAAACTTTTCGGCGGGAAAAATGGCCAGTGAACGATGAAGTTTGCGGCGGATCATAATGAGAACGACGTTCTGCAAAGAACCCGCTACATGATGATGCTGTCGAGTACTCTGTTCAATGTTGATTCATGTCTTTTTGTGCCATTACACAATGAGAGTCTTGTTTTGTTGATTACGTCTTTATTTTCTTGTTTCCTTCGCTTGTTGATGACTTCTTTGCTTTGTTATATTTTCAAGAGGGCATTGGCTACCATGCTTGCCTATTAATCTGGTGGTTATATGTCCGAGATCTCACTAAAGCTGATATTTTAAAACTTGACCGCCAAGGTGGATCCAACATAAAATGTATACCAATAAATATTTTGGGAAGTAAAGACAGCCTGCGTGATATTGACAATAATACATATCGAGTGTCGATTGGTCTAGCAGCATATCTAATACGCTACAATGAGTGTCACATAACCCATTCGGTTTTTAAATTTATGAATCTGAGTGACAAACTTCTTGATCGTAAACTTTTGATGTTCTTGAACTCTAGAGAAGGGGCACACAATTGAGATATGAAACATGTATTATGAGATGAACCTGATATCCCATACAGGGTAGTGTGAGTGTCAGTATGGTAATGTCAATACTCCGCCACCTTCTATATCATCAAACATATGTACTTTATGCGTACTATCAATGGTTTGTGATAATGTTGTTATTGTCAAATGAGAAAGGGATACATGCAATATAACCGAAATGTAGTGGCTAGTTCTTTCTGTAATGTTCTCACTCCATTCTGTAATGTTCTCACTCCATTCTGTAATGTTCTCACTCCATTCTGTAATGTTCTCACTCCATTCTGTAATGTTCTCACTCCTTTCTGTAATGTTCTCACTCCATTCTTTAATGTTCTCACTCCATTCTGTAATGTTCTCACTCCATTCTGTAATGTTCTCACTCCATTCTGTAATGTTCTCACCCCTTTCTTTAATTTTCGCTCTCCATTCTGTAATGTTTCACTCAAATGTTCTCAATCCACAATTTGTTGCGCTTTCCTCATCTCCGTTTGCGCCCCCCCCCCACCCCACCCCGGGATGAATGTTTAGAAATGGAATCAAACTAATGGCTTGCCCAAAACAGAAAAACCATCGAAGCTTCACTCATTTTCGATAGAAGTGGTTTCTATCGGCTTTTGTAGGTGGTTATTGTCTCTTTAAAATAGTTCTGTTATATACGCAATTTTTCTACAATATTTGCATTCGAAAGTAACGTATGATCACCCTAGGTGAATAAGAAAAATAATAAATCAATTCCCATGTATTTATTGGCATTCACTCAAGCAAAGGAAAGATGTAGTGATAAAATATTATGTATAATAATTGTATTCAAAACAAATGTATGATCACACAAACATATTTAAAAAAAAACACGAGACGTGAATTCAGATATAATGATTGATAGCAATAAATGAAAATTAAAGAAATTGAAATTTGATGATACACTGAATTCAGATGCATTGAAATGTAGCAACAACAACAAAATTAAAACTAAAGAAATTGAAATTTCAGGATACACCAGACAATAGAAACATCGAAGACTATAGGCTTACATGAGAAACATGGAGACCGACTAAGCAATGTATAATTGACTACAAACATTCATATAATTCTGCCTCTGCAGAATGGAAGGACTAACATTTTATAACATAATCACTAATGCAGAGGTTATGATAGGAATAAACAGATTCAAGGGAATCATGAGATAAGAGGGATAATACGGCGCTTGATATGACACACGTCGAGAAACCGAAACTATTATAAGTAGACAGTGTTTGCCTTGAGCCGACAGAGCAAATGTAATAGACGGAGATGGAAACACACGAAACAATAGAAATATAGGCATGTGTGAATAAGACTGGGATAACCTGGAGGGAATTTCAGGAAATATCAAAAGAGGATGACTTGCTTCAAGCTAGCTGAGTCCCTGTGCTCAGATTGGAGATGTTAGTTAGTTAGTTAGTTAGTTAGTTAGTTAGTTAGTTAGTTAGTTGGTTGGTTGGTTAGTTAGTCCAGGTTCGAAATTCACGGTAAAGGGTCGTCCCTATAATGATCCGTTCCTATGCCAGTGAATATCACATAAAATGCTCCTCACAGCCGCACGTGAAAAGTAGAACAGTCTGGAGTGTCGAGAACCATTAGCACGCACAGGTTTACTATCCATAAGGCCGCTGCCAGAATGCCAACACAAAAGTCCGCCACCAAAAATGCAGTTCATCGTTGATGGAAACGGCAGTCACAGGAAACCAACAGACACACACATTACTGCATAAGGCAACCCCAGTTAGTTCAGCAACCGGCTGGCAGCCAGTTTTCTTAACATGATGTTCACGATATAAATAACCACGGACAGATGTAAAAGCACTCTATACGAAATCCACAGCTTACAGTGTCGCGCCACGCACTTAATTCAGTAGCTGGGCGACGGAACCAAGCCCTACCAGTCCTACAAAAGGACAATGCGTAAGCAAACCGTAGACACGAGCATAAACCCTCCAGAGGCATAAAAAGCTCAACCGCCTATCCTCCATTTTGGACCAGAAGTCAGATGGGAGATAACGAAAACAGGAAAAGGATAGATACGACGAAATGTGAAACTGCTGCCTTCAAGGAACGACAACGCCTCGCGGAAAGAATAAGTGTACAACGACCCACGACCAACTAGACACACCTACTTTGTCTCATTTTCTTACGGTGGCCCCCAAAGGGCTACCGACGATTGATAAAACAGAAGTACAACATGTTAGTCAGACTATACGTTGTAATATGAACTCATCAACAGTTTGTGATAATGTCTTTTATTGTCAAATGAGACATGGATACACGCAATATACCCCACAGTATGTACAAACAAACATGACATGACACTTTACAAGGATGTTCACGAAAAACATAAACATGTTTCTACCAGTTACACGAACATATAATGCTTATTAACTAACTGATATGCTACAGGCCAATCAAAATATACATCATAATATATAAATTATTCTTTATTCTGTATTGCCTTTTTCGGTTAAAGAACTTGTATACGTGCTGTTTAATCTTTGCACGCTATTATTGTTTTCTTCATCATCACCAGTATCATCATCATTATTAACTTCATCACGACGACAAATATCCTCATCACCATTATCTTCATCAATACCATCATCATCAGTATCATCATCACCATTATGATCATCAATATGATCATCACCATTATCATTATCAACCTCATCATCATCATCGTCATCAATATCATCATACCATTATCATTATCAGTATCATCATCACTATTATCATAATAAATACCACCATCACCATTATCATCGTCATAATCATCATCATCATGATCATCACCACCATTACCATTAACAACCTCATCATCATGATCAATATCACCATTACCATTACCAATCTGCGCGGATGCTACGGAGTTCGTGCATCGAGCGAAGCAATCCTTGAGGCAATCCTGACTCTCAGCCGTAAGCAGATAGAAAGGATGGAAAGGATACAGAATGAAGCTATGCGCATTATTCTTGGATGTACAAGAGATACAGCATGCAGGGCGATGCGCTACCTTCTTGATTTTCCAACCATTGAAGAGAGAATACAAGTTTGCAGGGCACGCGCCTACCTCAGAGTTAACGCAAACACACAACATCCACTGCATAGTGAAATTATGAAGGTGAAGGGCAGCAGGTTAAAAAGAGGACGGTCGTGGATGGGTCAAACCGAAGGCATTCTTCAACAGGTGTGTTCACTTGAGGACTTAGAACCTGGCGAGGAGTGGGTGCAAGTGCCAACATATTTCTGCACATCCTTTTCAGTTTGCATCGCTAGACGATGATGCGATCATCTACACAGATGAGTCGGTCGTTCGACATGTGAGAAGCTCATGGGTCTTTACAGCTCGGGCCGGAGGGAGAATTGTGAAGGAGGGCTCTGGTGCTTTCACTGAAACCACAAGTAGCCTGACTATGGAAGTCATGGCAGTAAGTAAAGCAATAACATGGCTCGAGACACAGACATTCACTAGGGCATGTTTCCTTAGCGACTCAATGAACACGATCAAGAGGATAGAGGAGGGGTCGATCCGAAGAGAATGGTTGCTGCCTCTGGAGCGGTCTCGGCTGACAAAGATTAGTTTCATCTTCGTGCCAGGGCATGCTGGAGTACAAGGAAATGAGCGGGCTGACAAGCTCGCAGGTATTGTGGAGGGCGGACGCGCCATGGACCAGGCTGACATTCTGAATGCTCTACGAGAAGTAAGACTTTTGCGTGAACCAAGTGATGACTGTGAATCTACAACCATGGCCAGACTGCGAGAACAGCAAATTAAAAGAGGGGTGGCCAAACAAGAACACTACGCAGGAAGCCAAAGAAGATTGATAAACCAACACAGAACTGGCGTCGTTAGCCGCTACACGCTGCGGGATTTGCTGAGGAGGGGATCCGAGCACTTATGGACTGAATGGTTCGATGTGCAATGAGGATGATCTGTCGACTAACTAACTAACTAATCATTACCATTATCATTATCAATCTCATCATCATAATCATTATAATCATCACCACTATCATAATGTTAGTTTGTCCTATGGCTGGCGCTGAAGTCGGCTGTCCCCAATTTTCAGCAATTCTCATTGGTTTTGCATATAGCGAAACCCCAATATTCTTACATCTTCATGTGATATAGCTATATCTTGGATGTCCTCTTTTTTTGTTTTCCATAACTTTGCTCTCCGTCTCTTTAAATAGTACACATTCTTATGTCATACTAGCGAAGACCTCCTCCTCTTCTTCTTCTGCCTCCTCCTCCTCCTCCTTCTTCTTCTTCTTCTTCTTCTTCTTCTTTTTCTTCTTCTTCTTCTTCTTCTTCTTCTTCTTCTTCTTCTTCTTCTTCTTCTTCTTCTTCTTCTTCTTCTTCTTCTTTTTCTCCTCCTACTTCTCCTCTCTTTGTCTCCTTCATCTCCTCCACTTCCTTCCATCCACCACCTCCTACATCTTCTTAGTATTATGCTTATATCCTACAATGGTGTACATGTCCTTAATCACTGACCCCCAAGAGCTCCATTTGTAAGCTTGTTCATGATTGTGTAGAATTTGCAGCTAAATTTGACCACCTGTGGGGTAGCCAATTCCACGTCATCCCTCATAGGTAGCCTTTTAGGACACGCACGCTAGGTTACTATTCTTTACTTGACTTATGGGGCCCGATAACACACGAACGGAAGACATTCTACAGTGTCTCCCTTTCCAATAGTTGTATATATTCCCACATGTTATTAACACTGGTTCTTTGTGTTTCGTTCCTGTGGAATTCACTCTTTGCAAATTGCGACAAAATTTGAGAATATGTGTGCATGCGTGCGTGTGCGCGTTCGTGCGGGTGCGCAGCATCGAGCGCGTTTGTGTGTGTTCCTCAATCAGTCAATATGACTTCTCAATCAGATTCTGTGTTTTTATTCGAACTTCCGTAAAAGATAGGCTGCTGTAAATCCCTTTTATGGATATCATTTTGATCCGTGGATAGTGGATCGGAAGTAGAGATGTTTCAGATAACAGCGAATAATCAGCAGGATTTCTCCACACGCCGCGTACTCTAAAATTCCCTCGTGAGCTGAGCGTATAATTGGGCACGTCGAATAGGTTGCTGTCCATATTAAACTTCAAAATTAACAAACAAATCCACAAAACAATATAGTATGTGTGGTTTTTAAAGCTAGTTTGAGCCATTCGTGATGGAGAAAAGCGAATGATGGACAACTAGCAAACAAGTAAGGAATTATGTGGAAGCTGATGAGATGTGGTTTTACAGAAGAATAATGAGAACACCTTGTACAGATAGTACGTACAATGAAATGTCTTGTAGTACGTTAACTCACAAATTGAACTGGTTACTCAAATCAGAAGAGGACAGTCAATATTCCTTGGGCATGTCATGAGATCAGGAAAGCTTGCGTATATTGTCACAATGGGGTGCTGGGGGGGGGGGGGGTTCAGAGAGAGACAGAAGGAGACGAAGTGATACGATGCTGGGCAGTTTGATATCATGACATGGAGGAACGTCAGTATAAGAAATGTTTGTCAGTACACGAGACAGAAGGCTGCGGACAGATATGATCAATAGCGCTATAAGGGATGAACTATAAGAAGAAGAAAAAGGTCTGTTGTGATGTTATGTGATACTAAAATAGTGTCTTGTGATGATAAAATAGTGTCTTTTGATGCTAAAATAGTGTCTTGTGATGCTTAAATATTGTTTTGTGATACTAAAATAGTGTTTTGGGAAGCTAAATTAGTGTTTTGTGATACTAATATAGTGTTTTGTGATACTAAAATAGAGTTTGTAATACTAAAATAGTGGTTTATATACTAAAATATAAGGGGCGTTCATTTGAAATCCGTTCGTGCCATACCGCGCGTAATTGCGTACGTTGAATATGATCATGTAATAGTCATGTGATAAGTACTGACCAATGAATAAAGGAGCAAGTGCTTATCGTCCCCCGATGCATAAGTTCTGTTTCTGACAATTGAGAAAATTACCAAGTTGATCCAAAATCCGTCCAAAGAAGCTCAAAGAGCCATGTTTCAGTTTCTTTCATTTGAAGGATGTCGACCAGTGGACATTCATCGAAGAATGTAGGCAGCGTAGGGTAACAAATGTGTGTCAAAGACAACAGTGACAGACTGGGCATGAATGTTTCGGAAAGGACGTCAGTTCACGACAGATCTTCGACGGCCGGGTCAAGCGCATATTGTTGCAACAGAAAAAAACTATCGCCGAAATTGATGCAGCAGTACAGATGAACCGTTGTCGAAGCATACGTTCGCTAGCGAAAGAATTTGATGTGTCAATTGGAACAATTCAAAAGGTCGTTCGTAAAAAACTGCAATATTGGAAGGTGTGTTCACAGTGGATACCACGGATGTTGACCGACCACAAAAAAGCGGAACGCATGGGATGGTGTTTGAAGCACTTGCTGCGTTACAGAGTGGAGGGTGATGCATTTCTCTTCCGCATAGTGGCAGGTTATGAATCATGGTGTCACCACTTTGAGCCGAGCAACGAAGGAGAGAGCATGCAATGGAAGCATGCTGGATCACCAAAAGTCAAAAAATTCAAGTTACAGGTTTCCGCTGGTAAGGTTATGCTGAGCGCATTTTTTTTTTACCATGAAGGGATATTGTTGGCCGACTTTAAAGAACCTGGTGTCAACATCAACTCTACCCACTACTTGGAAACACTAGATAAGCTGCAAAAAGCCATCAAGAATAAACGACCCGGTATACTTTCTCGCGGTGTGACTTTGTTGCACGAACATGCTCGTCCGCATGTCCCATTTCCATTAGCAAGGAAGAAGTGGGAAATTCTGCAACATCCAGCCTATAGTCCTGATTTGTCACCATGTGATTTTCAATAATTCGGACCTCTAAAGAAAGGTCTTCAGTGAGCAACCACATTCCTTTTTTGAGGACTGCATTCGCCGCCTACCTAAGCAATTGGATGCTTGCCTGAATGCCCACGGAGACTTCTTCTCACCAACCCATGGTGCATAATTCATTCAAGATGAATACTTTGTTTAATTCTACCACGCCTGTTAATGTTTCTTTCATGCTTTTGTAATAAAGCCATTGCAACGGGTTTCAAATGAACGCCACTAATAGCTGTATATGTATGATGGTTATGAGCATATGTGTATAGTTTTGAATGAAAATATAATATGAATCTATGTATTCTTATTTCTAAAATTTTAATTTGTATGACATTGTCGACGTCTTTGGGGCATAGATTAGTGAACGCAGTTAACAATTCTCCGACATGTTGGGTGGAGGTATTGAAATCAACCGCAGACGATTTGGAAGAAGACCGCTTTAGTTTGATGTCGTAAGCGTCGACCGTTGAGAAGACAATGGCAAACTACTGAACGTAAATCACACACAGCCAATAAATGATGGGGTTAATTGTAACATATTGTAAAAATACATGCAACTAACTTTTGCATGAAATTACAATAGACATATATAGTAGATTATGAACTGAAATAGGATGGTGCATAAAGCAATTTATGACACTACAGTAGGAAGACATGTATAGTTTATTACGAAACTACAATAGGTAGATACATATAGTTATCTATGGTAATACAGTAGATATAAACGTTCTTAGGTGTTTGCACTAAAATAGGTCTGTTAGTGTAGTTCTTTATGAAATACAATAGGTCCGTTAGTGCAGTTCTTTATGAAATACAATAGGTGCGTTTGTGCAGTTCTGTATAAAATACAATAGGTATATTAGTGTAGTTATTTATGAACTATAATCGGTGTGTTAGTGTAGTTCTTTATCAACTACAATAGGCACGTTATTGTAGTTCTTAATGAGCTACAATAGGCGCGTTATGTATTTCTTAATGAACTACAATAGGTGCGTTAGTGTAAATCTTAATGAACTACAATAAGTGCGTTAGTGTAGTTCTTTATGAACTACAATGGGTGTCAATGTTAGTGTTTATGTTACGGTAGGCATGAGTGTATTGCCTTGTATGATGCCACATTACATTCGCATGTTCATTCTTTGTTTTTAAAGAAACGGCAGTAGATATATACGTGTGTATAGTTCTTTAACAATTATAATGGTGTTATATGTGTATGGTCCTTCGTGAAACCATAAATACAATGTGCATACAGTCACTTCATAGACATATGAATTACACAAATCTTGTGTGTATGCAGATTTCAAACACCTTCAAACAGTATGTGCATATCTCATGGTAAACTTCACACAATGAAACGAAATAGTGCATGATATCACATTATGAAGCAATACGTGATGTGAATATAATAAATTAATGAGCATTACATTATTTAATAGAAAATTATAGCTTGGGATATAATATTGAAATAATATAAAGTAATGAAGATAGCCCCATAGCAGACATTGCTTATGGGGTGAAAGCGACTTATGATATGGGGTGGCCAGTTCCCACCCTCGTCACCTTGCCTTCTAAGATAATTCACAGAAAATTTTATGGTACCAATTATTATGGACCTGGGTAGGTCCCTGGGTCGTACTGGTCTGAAAAAATAACCTTGCGTCTGTTAGGGATGAAATTCGGACTAATGTTTTGTCAGGTAAGCTTTCTAGTCACTATACCACAATAGTTTCTATAAATTAATACAATTTAGTCATCATTTATGTATATTTATACATATAGTGTACATATACATATAATATCATATAATTCACTTGTACCATTCGACTTTGTTGGGAGGTGCCATTTTCCCCAAAATTTCAAATTGCGTCGTCACGCTTATTATTGCGGCACAGATGGTTATTATTGATGAAATCAGCGTCACTATTCTGTAACCTCTTCATATTCTATGATCTCGTTCCTGTTCCACCATCACTAGAGTCCCAAAAGGTCACAGCTGATGCCAGCGTCGGGCAGAAATGACAAAAACAAATGCCCAGGGCCGCCTGTATGACAAAAAAACAACTTGAAAGAGTCATACCTTCACAGCAGTCATGTATACACACCGTAGATACAATAAACATGTTGTTAGATTTGTTTTGTATAATAATAATTTGTCCCGAGGCACTTTACTGCTATGGAACTGTAATAGAGCCATCACATTTTGTAGGCCTGAATGCAAGAAGGAATGGGTGGCCCATCTTTCCCTCCCTTAGCAGGCGACCAGCCTGACTCCATGGTCAGACCGAGTTCATGACATTGTCAGCACAGTTCCCTATTAATTTCTCTAAGACGTTTGTTCAGTATGCTCTGACTAAACGTAAGAAATGCAATGACATACGACACCTTGATCGGTACTCACGCAGGAGTTGCCTGTGACAAGGTAACGTTGCTTCGAGCAAAATAAGTCAAGTGCATGACCCTCCACACGTCTTAAGTCGCGCTGGGAATATGGTGCAAAGCCAGTATTTGTTTGGGTCAATCGGCATTTTTGAAATCATAATATGATCGTACATTGTACGAATATATTGATTGACTTATAAGTCGGTTGACTTATTGACTAGACTTCTCTCTACATATCATTCGTGATCGGTCTCGATGAGAAAATGTCGGAGGTACGAATGTTGATTGTTCCCAATGTTGTGTCCGCCATCGATAGGTAGTGCAAGTCATTTCATTGTTCATTCTCAGTGCCAAAACTTTGACACGTGATTAGTGATTCGTGAGGGTCATCGTCATCGCATTCTGGACTGGTTTATATGTGCTTCGATCTCCACCTTAACGTCTCCGCCAGCGTATATTGACTGACTGTATCAGTTCTGTGTTGGTTTATCAAATGCCTTGTGCTCTTGGCAAACTGTTCACCTCTGGCTTTTCCCCGCTCCACCCCCATTTATCTCATTATGGACGAGGAAGCAGATTTACAAGTTTCCCTATCATATTATGTTCGGCCAGCATCTGTAATGGTGTTGATGATGTGCGGCCCATCCATTGCTCGTCCTATCTCGATCATCGCCATGCTCACCAATCGATTGGCTCGCTCGTTGCCTTGCACGACTTATAGCAAATTTTATTGGCATGTTAAATTCACTGAGTAAATTCACCACGTAGCACAAAGGCACGCATTCATTGGCATTCAAAATATAGAATGCGTTAGCTACCGTTTAAAGGTGACAGTCAGGTGGGTTCTCGTGTTAAAAGCTGCTTTTTGGAGTTGTAGTGTAGTGGGCCAATAAATGTTTATTATCTTGCTGTACATAGGGCAATCCTGCAACACATTTTCAGCAATGTGTTTGCTTAGTCAACTCGAGAATAGTGGTGAAGTATAGAGACGAAGCCTCCCTGAGAAGATTGAAGAGAGGTAAGCTTCTTATAGAGTTACATGCTTCATTTAAAAGATGGGAAGCAGCCGTTGAATCATTTCCCCAGGACATGTTGCTGTGTACGACAAGGTTGTGTCCTGTCCCCTCTCTTGCTCATAACATATATAGACAACATATGTAACGAAACCAACCAAACAGAGACCACAAGAACACCGCATGACGAGAACACAGAAGAAGAACCATCTGCATATCTAACCATTAGAGAACTTCTGTTTGCGGACGACCAAGCACTAATAGCAAAATCAGAAGCTGAATTACAAGACCACATGAATAGTCTAAACGAAATGTGTTGGGAACATAACATGAAAATTAGCACAAGTAAAATAGAGGTATTGACTATAACTAAAGAAGAAAACGCAAAAACAATTCACCTACACGAACATCCCTTGAAATAAGTAAAGAGTTTCAAGTACCTAGGAAGTATAATATCAAATGGCTGATCAGAAGACGAGATCGAAAATAGGTGCAATAAGGCAAATCAACTCATTGGACAAATGGCACCAATACTAAAGAACAAACATGTATCAATAACTACTAAGAAAGCACTTTACAACACAATCTTCCTACCAACTCTATGCTACCAATGCCAAACCTGGACAATGACAGAAAAAGAGAAACGAAAAATCACAACAAAAGAAATTAGATTCCTGAGAAGAATACTCAACGTGTCTAGAAGAGATAAGATCAGAAATGAAGAATTCAGGACTAAAGTGGGGGGGGGGGGGGGGGGGGGGTGTTATAGCAGAACTAGATTTTATTAGTTAGCAGCAAGTGAAATGGTTTGGCCATGCAAGTAGGTTACCAGTCAACAGCATACCACAACAAGCAATGATGTACAGACCAGATGGAAACAGAGGAAGAGGCCGACCACGTAAACGTTGGACGGATGGAATAGCAGAGTACATGAGAATATCGATACATGAAGCCCATAATCGGGCACTCTCAAGATGTTTATACTTCACCTCGACACCGCAAGGTACAAGAGGAACATGATGAGATGAGGTGATGAGGTGATTATGCTGTGTTGGGAAACGAATCACAGACAGATTGGTTGGATCTGCACCGCTGGATTGGATACTGGTGCACAATAAGGCAGATGTGATCAGGGTCTTTTGGAAGGATACGTGTAGTGGGGAAAAAAAACCATTATCGCCTGGAGAGAATGATGCGGCATTGAGAGACCAGAGAATCTGGCTCACACTCAGGTGCGTTCTCCGAGAAAAGACCATGCGGATACACAATCTGAATGCAACTGGTACCATCAGTACTGGAAATCTTGCATGATGTTGAAGATGAGGATAGAGCGCGTATAGGAATGCCCCGAGTGATGTGATGTCGGTTCAAGACCAGCTCAATTCAGTTCAAAGCCGAAACCTCTGCATGTGTTTATTCTGACTGGTACCCCTTGTCCTAAGGCAAAGATTGGGGTTCTGTCACTCCTTGAACATAATGTGATAATAGACGCTGGGTCCATTTGCACGTCTCTCATTATCTGGTTAGCATATTTACCCCATAATTGATGGTATTGAAGCCTGAATGCAGCTCTCATTTTGCCGCCTACCAAGATTATATATATCAAGCATTAGTATATCCTCTTAAGTAACAAGGTGTACACATGTGAATACATGAAAGATTAATACATTAATATAACAGTGTGATCAGTACCCTTATGAAATCATTTCATGAGTATCGATTGACGCGTGTAGGAGATAAGAAGCAACAAACAGAAACTTGCATAAAATATGTCAAATAAAAATGTGAATCTCTTGAAACATCCGAATTGTAACACATCAGATTCAGATGACCAAAGCGTCTATCTGAAGCAACAAGTATACCCCAGTCTCACAACCAGCTTGATCTCTTATCAAAACAGAGGCAGTTCATAAATATACATACATGTGTTGTTTGACGCTCATAGAGTAGAGGAAAGAAGCAGGGATTTGAGGACGCACTAGACAACATACAAACTAAAAGCTATAGTTACCGACCAGGATTCGAACCTGTCACCCCCAAATGACGACAGCACCTTGTTGTACGAACAAGTGTTCTTTGACGCATGACCAACTAGACAAACGTACACTTGTGCCTGCAGTGAGGCGCTGTTCTCATTTGGAGGTAAAACGTTCGAATCCTGGTCGGTGACTATAGCTTGCAAATTGTATGTTGTCTTGTGTGTCTCTAATCCCTACTTCTTGCTTCTACTTCTCTGAGTGCCAAACAATAACATGCATGTTTATTTATGAGCTGTCTTAGTGGCCTCAAAGGGTTCCCCAATTGACATCAACACAGAAAATCTACTCAGGAAATCCGCTCAGTCCACGGCTTTCAATTTTCGTGCTGTTCATCGTATCCTCTAATTTCCACTTATTTCTTATATTCCCATGCGAATGTCTATAATTTCTTGCCAATTTATTTCTCAAATTATTTCGATGAACTTAAAATATCCCAGAAAGCTTGTAGTTCTCAGTAAGTATAAAAGTTACACTCGTATTGTCAATGGCGTGATATGTCATTTCTATATATTCACTGTTTTATGTTCATGTATTTATTGATTCGTAACAGCTATATTGAGTCAATCCTGATGTATGGAAGCAATTCATGGACAATTGGCAGACAGGTGAGGAATTATGTGAAGACGGCGAGATGTGGTTTTATAGAAGAATTATGAGAAAATTATGGACGGATAGAGAGATCAACGAAGATAACTTGAAAGAAGTTAACTCACAAACAGAAATGTTTACTAGCACCAGGAGACGGTAGTCCAGATACTTTGGATACGCCATGAGTAGGACAAAGCTGGAGTATGCAGTAACAATGGGAACATTTAGAAGAGAAGAGAGTCAGGGGGAGATCCAGATAGAAGATACTGGACAGTTTGACATCATGGACTGTAAGATGAAGACGTTATTTATCCAGCCAATCGTGAATAAGTCTTCAAAGGGTTAATCGTGAGTTTATTTCAGGACTGTGATCTATTAGGAGATGGAAAAAAAAACAAGAGGAATCCATTTGTTTACTCCTTTGTTGTCACGTGAATGGGTAAACTGGAAAATGTGAATCTTGGACAGGAAGAGAAACAGCGGGAAACTTAGAAAGTAGATGATAGACAGCTTGACACCGGACATAGAGAAAGTTGACAGTTTGGCATTGTGTCTTAGAGACTGTTGCAAATTTGACATCGTAACATAGAGAAAGACATTAGAAATATTGACACACTTAAAGGAAAATAGCCCAACAGATGGGGCTGGTTATCAACCAAGATAAGACAGAATATATGGTAATTTCAAGAGAAGGAATGGCTAAAAACTCTGGCCACATACAAATAAATAATATGACCATTAAAAGAACGGAAACATACAAATACCTGGGTACAATTTTCATCTGCTCCAACATCATAAGGGAAGAAATACAAACTAGAATTAATTCTGGAAATAATATATACTATGCACTACAACATCTACTAAAATCAAATGCGCTATCTCGTAACACTAAAATCACAATATACAAAACACTGATCAGACCAGTTGTGCTGTATGGCTCTGAAACCTGGAGTACAATGAAAGGAGACGAAGCCTTGTTACAAACCTTTGAGAACAAAGTTTTAAGACGCATCTTTGGACCCATTAGGGATACACAAAGTGGAGAGTGGAAAAGAAGAAGTAACAAAGACAATTGTGATCTGTTTAAGTCCCCGCTAATCACCGGTATCATGAAGGCTAATAGACAACAATGGCTGGGGCATATAGAAAGAACGGAAAACAATAGGGAAACAAAACTCGTTTACACTCAGGAAATAAATGACCGTAGACCCCGAGGTAGACCAAGAAGACGGTGGAGAGACAATATATATACAGACCTACAAGCACTTGAAATCAACGACTGGCAAGAGAAAGTCAACCAGAAAGACGAATGGAGACGGATTGTATCTGCAGCAAAGAACCTCAATGGCTCGGAACGCTGAAGAAGGAGAAGAAGAAGAAGAAGAAGAAGAAGAAGAAGAAGAAGAAGAAGAAGAAGAAGAAGAAGAAGAAGAAGAAGAAGAAGAAGAAGAAGAAGAAGAAGAAGAAGAAGAAGAAGAAGAAGAAGAAGAAGAAGAAGAAGAAGAAGAAGAAGAAGAAGAAGAAGAAGAAGAAGAAGAAGAAGAAGAAGAAGAAGAAGAAGAAGAAGAAGAAGAAGAAGAAGAAGAAGAACATAGAGAAAACTGACAGTGTGGTATTGTGGCGTTGAGAAAATTATGTGTCGGAAATAAGTGGCAAAATGCAACACATTCAAAGAAAGACAAAAAGTAGATGTAAACATGTTTAAAAAATTACTATTATCTAGTTGTTATCCACAATTTATATTATACATTAAAAACACATATCCTTGTCAAGCATTGGTGAATGTTTCAAGCTATTTCATGTGTGTCGTGTGATATTTCTCTTCACGTAAAAGGGTCTTCTATTTTGTCCTGCAGTGGAAGTTGAAGCCCTTAATTATGAACTAGCTCTTGTAATGATTCCACATTATCGCGAGGGTTAGTGTATAGCGATGTGTCACGTAAGTTGATGTTTAGCCGGCCACCCGTCACGTAGGCTGATGTTTAGTCAGGTTATGTCCTGAAGAGAACAAACGTCTCCGTCAGCACATTGATTGAGAGTGCATTCTATTGGTACTGTGCAAACTATGCATTGCAGACGCAGAGTCCAGACTGCTGTACCGCACACGTCGACAGCAACAGAATAAATATCGGTTGTAATACTTCCTGAACTGCCCGCTAAGAAAGTACAGGGCGAAAGGATTTACGCATGAATTGATGAACTGCAGGCAGAAGGCTGTGATTTGGAAGACGTGCCAAAAGATGTTGTAATCTGCCACATCGTAGAAGTACCACATGTGGTAAATGTGGCGCGGCAGCCAGCAAACAATGAAGATGACAACAAAGCTGAGGACTACACGGGCAACTTTTTTCCTGGCGGCAACTTGGCGGTGATGGTTCGCCGCTCCAGTTTTGGATTCAGTTGGAACACTTTCATTGCTTCTAATCAGCATACGGGCCATCATGACGTAGAAGAATCCGATGATGAACACTGGGAGCAGGAAAAAGATGACAAACCTTGTTGTGTAAGCGACTTTGGGGTACAATAAGCCAATGCTTGTTGGAGAGTTAGTGCAAAATGATTGTGTAGTATTGGATACCTCGTGACTTTCTTCCATACTCACAACAGCATCAGGTATGGCTAGAAGAGCGGACAGAAGCCATATAGCCAGGGCGATGCCGATGGTTGTGCGCTGAGTGCAGCCCGTCAGTTTCGCCATGGGGTTAACGATGGCTACGTAACGGTCGGCACTGAGGGCTGTTAGTGTGAACACTGAGACTCCCAGAGATAAGGTTTGCATATAATGGTTCACTTTACACCCCACTGTCCCAAACGGCCATTCGACGAATGTGTATAGAACTGATGTCAGTGGCACGG
>OY992886.1:83367283-83414783 GCA_963921405.1 Cepaea hortensis
CAGATTGATTAAACATTTGTGACACATCAAAAGAAACATTAACTTACTAAATCAGAACGCACGAGCGACAGGAGTCAGAATAAAGCACAGGTAAGTAACAGAAATAGTGCAAATAAATACAGAAGTTGGCAGTAATAGAAGGAATATGTCCTGGGTTTGTGAAAGGAAATGACATTACAAATGTAATTGTCACAATTTATTAATACGTTTGTCTGATAAAATGTTCGTTGTTATCATGTGTTTCCTTTTCCAGTAATTTTGTTGGCAAGATTTGATGGAAGTGGTTTGTTTCCTTGTCTAGAGACCGGATATGTAATGACAGTGAAGTGTTGTTTCTTTACTGCTTTGCCTGTATTATTTTTTTTTTGCCAATATGCCCGTTTGTGTTACCAGGAGCTTTGAGGAAAACACTGTAACCGCCATACATATGGTAAGAGGCGACCAAGAAGGGTTGACGTGTGACTGGCTACCATGTCCCTTAGAAAACTTTAACTGCAGAAGTGTAATATAATAAAAACGTCTCTACCCTTTCCTATTTATGGACTCCCTTAAAAATAAACAAACCCTTACAATTACTGTTTAAGTAACTTACTTAATGTAGGAGAAAATAAAACAGCGATAGACTGACCGTGGCACAGCTAAATTTATTTGGCTTTATTTCTTTTACGTACCTGGCCAACAGTCGTTGACTGATTGTAAGACAAAGGCCCAGTGTAGCCATTTTTAGTTCAAGCTAAGAAAGTAAACAGACGTGCGTTCCCTTGTGGGATTTCTTTCCCCGTGTGGGGAAAGGGTATTGTTGCCTTTAAAAACATGATTCTCTTCAAGCTATTGGTATGTTATCTACATTATTAAGATATATTTATGTATTACATTGACCAGTATGTTTAATTAAGAATTAGTTACAATTCTCTTAAACCAGGCTGGATGATGTTTACTAAGGAAACACAGGTGGGCGCCACGCTGTAATTTTTCCTATGTCTTCAAATCCCTAGGTTAATATCTTTTATAGGCATTATGAACTTATATCTAACTAAATAGTGTTTATAACCTATGAATAGTATGTGTACTGTAGTACATAGAGTATCAACTCTCATGTCAGAAACTCTTTTCAATTTAGGAAAGACTCCTGATTCATACTTCAGAGAAGAAAACTCGTTTCTGCCAATTTCATAGTCCTATGAAAAATAACTTCTATGCAATGGAACTATATATCCCTATCAATGCTTAGAAATCTGCAAATAATTTATGTACTGTAGAGATTGGACTTTAAAGAAACATTTTATCAATGTAGGAGCAGACTCTTGATTTCATACTGCACAAGTAGAGAACTGGTGTCTGCCACCTTCAAATATCCTATGTAGTGTAAATGCACTGGTAAGGATGTCTCTGAACTTGTCTTATCCATGCGGGGACATACAAATGATT
Source organism: Cepaea hortensis (assembly GCA_963921405.1). Lineage (NCBI taxonomy): Eukaryota > Metazoa > Mollusca > Gastropoda > Stylommatophora > Helicidae > Cepaea > Cepaea hortensis. The sequence goes on from OY992886.1 coordinate 83,368,712, forward strand.
ACGCATATTCCTGACTCGTACTTAGTCAGGGGATAAAATATTTTGCCACATTATAATCTGTAACTTGGAAATATAGTGCTAAATTTTAGTACCATTCTTTTGTTAACAGATTAGTAACCACTCCATATGAGGTTGAACATATAATCATTTCATAAAATAGTGTTAGGGACAGGCCATGTTTGAATATAAATTCATGAACAATTAAACGCGTGATGTAAATGTATGTTCGGATAGGATTCACTCCGCATCGCCTCACCGTAGTAGAAACAGAAGCGAAGATTGATGTGAATAAATTGCTTGCAATATTCAGAAGACTGGACCATGCGGCATAAGTTATTCTTATAAATACCCTCCGAATAATAGCAGTCATTGGCAAAACATATCACAGCGATTACTATCCTCATGTGCTGTACGCAGTGGGGGAAAACAATGGATGTTTTAGTTCATGAAGATAATTCAAAAACCTAGGCTCCCTGCATCATCATTATGATTAATTATTATGTATGAGTATCATGTACTTAATATCAGAGAAATGTACATGTATGTCTTTTTCTGGTATGAGAATTTTCTTTGTTCTGATTGTTACTTTTTACTGTGGGAATATACATTTTAATGTTGCACCTTGGGATTAGAGGATGTTGATGTAAGAATACATATGTATGTCAGTACTTAAGAAGCCAATAGTGAATAGTCTTGACCTAGTGATGATTATAGTGCCGAAATGAAGACGCGGCATTAGAAACCACAGGGATTCTGTATAGGCTATTCTCTTCAAGTAATGAGAGAGACAATATCAACATGTTGGATGGACAGAATGACTTCACCCATCCAATAGTCCCAGTAACAACAGAACAAAATATAAGTGAGAAAATACCTTACTCACTATGAAGAGTCAGAATGGCTCTACTCAGCAATGAGGGACAGTGGAACATGGACACCCACTCCTTTCCCCTTCTCCCCTTGATGTTTTGTATTTGTGTTTGTAATTGTGTTGTAAACCTTTTACCATAACACAGTAGGTTAATGCTAGTGTTGTATTCTTGTCATCCCTTTTCTATAGAAGAGAAGCAGGTGGTGGTTGAATTTGGTGGGACTATATCACTAACACTGGATCCTGGGTAAACAGCCATAAAGTGAATGTCCAAACCATAGTCTGGATCTAGCAATACCTCAATGTTTACTGCGGCGCTCAATAGCTCCATAGCGAGCAACAGATAAATTAGAAGACAACTGACTGGGTGAGTGATTAAGTCCTATTTTAGTAGGAATATCCAGGATGGACTTCAAGATCTAATAATCTACAAAGATGAAGATCATCAGAGTACTGACAACAGTGTATCGTTTGCGTTACTTCTGAGAAGTATCACCAATGGCCTCATCATTCAACCAAGTCAGTGAAACTGGGACAATCCTTCTTCAAGTTACTAAAACTAACAACAGTGAGTAACCTTCAACTGTTGGTTGGATTACCAAGTTAATATCCACAATGGATAAGTCTTCGAAAGAACATCTCACAGCTGCAAAAGTCAAACATAAGGTTCCAGCCATGCAACACCAAGTTCTAGCTATGAACACCAACTCAAACAAATGGGAAGAGACACTGAAACAACATTATAGCCAATACAAACAAATGTACCAACTTCAGAACATCTGAACCATAACTACACCAGATTACCTCAAGGTCCAAAACCTGAACACCATCAAAAGAACCATATGAAAGCAGCTAGATGAGTAAATGCCTTTACGCCTGCAACCAAAGGAATCACCTGATGGCTTGCAAACCTGGATATGTGGTGGAGTAATATTCTTCAGTTACATGCCTGCAGCAGAATCTTCAGATGAAACCAAATGAATGATTCACCACTGTATGTTCTACACAGAAATGGAATGAATGAGAACTCTATGCTGGTCCCATGTCAGCCTAACTGCCCATCATCAAGTGTGGGATGGCCTATCAACATGAACCGGGTGTGTGACAAAGCCTTTTGAACTAAATTGGGAAACGGTTAACATAAACCGAGCTGTTGGACAGTCGTCATCTTTTCATCGATAAGATGATATAGGGAAGAACCTTCTGCAGAGCTTAAGTTGCATCTCCTGAAAGTATGACAGACCTAGGCATCAATTTCAATTGGAACACAACCCAAATGGCAACCGAGTATTCTTAAATTCAGTCTCATGGAGAGAATATGTGCTTATGTATAATTCTATTCTTGGATTATGGATTAGAAACATTCGCCAGCCAACTTCGGTGGACATACTGTGAGTAGAAAATGACTGAGTATAATTCTGCACGGATAATTATGGACATTAACTGCTTTGCACTGGAGAAGAATGCCATCCGCAACGCCTAAATGAACACTATAATTAATTAATTTAATTATTAGTATCAACTGTTTTCATGAGTGTGGTTTTCTTCAATGACAGGAAAAGGGTAAAGATTGTTTTACATGGTAATGGTGTACACCTAAAGGGTTATGTTATGACATATATGTATAATATTTTGACACCCACTCATTATTTTTAAATATGAGAATTGTACATGGTGTCAGAAATAAATGTATGTATGTTGGGTTTCTGCACCTAGACCAATGTGATTTTATCTAGGTACAATGAGTCAAGTTAGCAGAACCAATTTGTGGTTGTTGTGTTGTTTGTAATAACCTTGTTTTTTCTGGGGTCACTGGGTACTATGTTGTAATACTGCATATCATTCCCATGCCTGTCTGAAAATGCATAGTGTTTATTACACATCTATATATGTAATTGCAGATCTTGAGTTAATACCTGAACTGTTTGTCCAAAAGTGTTGTGTACATCAAGTAAATGTGGTGTCCAATAAGTGGTTGTTTATATATTGTGAGCAATCAATATCCTTCTAGCATCTATAGTTAATTTAAAGGGTGATGAAGTGGGAAGGGAAACCTACACACAGATGCCATTGTTTCAAGGATGGAACTCTTTCCTCCTGGGATTTGTGGTAAATATCCCTGATCACCCTGCATTCTTACCAGTGACAGAGAATCAATAATACCCCCTAGACATTTTAACGAATTATTCTCAGGAATTAAAATCCACATCCCACAAGAAGCAAACATCTATGTATAATTTTAGATAAGAAATGAAAACTAACTCAGTCAATTAAGACGAATGGAAGCTCCCACAGAAGAATCTTTTTTTTATTTTTTATTAAAATAAAATTTATGTGTGCCGGTCGTTCAGAAAGCAATGGCAAAATACTAAACGTAAATTTGCCAAGAGATCACAAACAGCCAAAAAGGCTGGGGTTGACTGCAAAGTCCTGTAAAGGATATGCAACTAACAGAAGAAATGTGACGCAGTAGGGACACAGTAGCAATGCATCTGGATATCCGATTTACTTACTTCATGTAGGAACAATTTCCAGAATTGAAATCTGGAGTGTATGATATGTGGAGGACACGGGGAAAGCTGCAGTAGATGGGAACAGCAAAGAGGGTTTGGTGAGGGTTGGTTGAAGGTCTGTGCTCCAATAGGGGATGCTGGTCGACAGAAGTAGAATCTGGTTGACGATTCCTTAACGTACAGAAGGTCAGTATTTGGGTCGATATTACCAGGTGTTCGTGACAGATGATCAATATTGGTAAACAATATATGTCAGTATACTGGTAAGCATTAAATATCTTCATATTGGAAACAATAAAGACCTTCATATTGGTAACCATTAAATGCCATCATATTGGTAAACAATAAATGTTGGTAAACATTAAATAATTCATATCGGTAGCCAATAAACAGCGTATATACCTTTGAATATAAATGTTATAGACGAGTTCTAAAAATATCTTGGATAAAGAACAGAACGAATGCAACCATACTTCAAGAGCTGGGTATTGAAGAAGGTTGGTTACTATAGATGATAAAACAAAGAAATCTGAAATATTTTGGTCACTTGAAACGTCACGAAAGTTTAGAGAGAACAATAATGGAGGGGTATATGCCTGGAAAAAGAGGAAGAGGAAGGCCAAAGAGAAGATTGGTGCAGGATGTGGCGGATGATCTCCAGATGGGTGAATCTGAAGCGAGACATCATGCTTATGATCGAGAGGTTTTCCGGAAGGTTGTTATGGAAGCGAGGTTCTGCAAAGGACATGCTACTGAATGAATGAACCAATAAATGCCATCATATTGGTAACCAATAAATGTCATCATATTGGTAAACAATAAATGAAGGTAAAATATAAATGTTGGTAAACAATAAATGCTTTTATATTGGTAAACAATAATGCCAGCATACTGGTAAACAACGAATATCATCAATTTCTAATAATTAGTTGTCTCATGGTTACGTTTGTGTATTCCTTGTTCAACTATATAAAATATGAGTATATATCGGTGGTCGGCGTAGATTAGAGGTTTAACGCGCTTAAACATTCACTGCTGACCAAACGGTTCATGACACACACCTCTAAGTTTGTATTTACATATTGACATCTCGTCCTAGATTTGAGAACTTAAGAAGCCGTTGAGGGTACGCATGATGGCGACGAACACAGGAAACAGGGAAAGCTAACTCTCACGCTAAAGATCAGTCCAGTGCACTCACTAATAGTTGCAGCACATGTGTGGACAATTCTAGAGATAAAAATCAGCGAACGAAAATAAAGGCTTCCGCATTAAAACGAACAAAACCACGAGAAAATGTAACTCATAAACATTAACAATGCATAAACATCCGATGGGAGAGAGAAAGGATCACTTCCTTTCAGAGATAAACATGGAGTCATATTAGTATAACAAATCTGTTATACAATTTTAATTGTGTTGACTTTATTACTGCATTCGACAGACTCAGTGAGCCGCAATAAATAAAGTTACGTGTCCTTCGCAGGACGTTGCAATCACATTCAGCCCCTATTGGTTGTTTTGTTATTACTTGGCAAGGTTAAGTTCAGTAGTTTGCCATTGCTTTCTGAAACGGTAATTTACACATTTAAGTCCAACTGACCGTCGTGTTGAACGATCCCCACTATGCCGCCGTCAGAGGACAATAGTTTAAGCTAGTTAAACCTTTCAACCACGGCGACCTCCAGCTAGTCGCTAACTCAAGTCAAAATAAAATGTTCACCAACAGTGCCTTAGTCATGACGTATCAAAGATATAATACTTCGGTCATCTTTGGTCAGTTACTTTTCTATTACAGACTAAACCTATTACAGCCATGACGTGTATGGTAGGTTAGAGTGTGTTAGTATTCTTTGCTTCCCTTAAGGTCCCAGTAATTATCGGGAGTCTACTTCAAACCCGCACTGCTAAGAAAGAAATAATCGCTACTGCTATGGACTGAACCTACACTACTGTCTAGCAAACACACGCTCTAACTACTTCGCCACTGCTAGAAATTGAACCTGTACCACTCTCTAGGCAAAGAAACTCACTAACATTTATGCCATCGCGGCTTTTTCAGGGCCCTTCACCAAAGGGATCAGTCATTGAACAGATTTTGACGTGTGTTAATCACATCATTGTGTTCCTCGTCTCTTCACTGACAGATCTCTGCCTGCTTGAGTAATGGGTGAGTTCCGTATTCAAAGAATGTAATGTGAATTATACAGTTTTTTGATCAGAGATGAATAGTAGGAGGAGAAACATTTAGATACGTCTGCAGGCTCAACTCCAAATCTTTTCACCACAAGATTCGTTCATTCACTAACTTGCCATTGATTTCCCCTTGAAGGTCGCTTTTCAGCGGGCCGTCATACTTCAAATTGTGTCCTAGCCAAGACAGAATTGGCTTTCTAGAAGGTTAATCATCACTATCGTGTGCCGTGCCAAGTGCCGCAGGCGTTCATATCTCTCAAAATAGTTCTTTCCTTGGTATTCTCAATCAGATCTATTGGTGGCATTTTTTTTTCAAGTCAACATCGTCTTAGACCATAAACCATTAGTACCTTCATGTTTAACATTGTCTTAGACTATAAAACATCAATTCTCTCGACTTGTATCTTCCTGTCGTACATCTTTTTAGACAATAAAAGATCAGTTCTCTCTACCCGATCTTCCCGCTTTACATATTTTATACTAAATAACATCAATTCTCCCGACTTGTATCTTCCTTTTTACATCGTCTTAGATAAAAAAAACATAAGTTCTCTCTATCTTGATCTTCAGGTTTTATTTCTGATCTTTCCAATCATCATGATGTTCTCCAGCGCCTCTCTACACATTCTATGTCCAGCTGTTTGTCTCTTTCTTATATTTGTGCATTATGTTCTACTTTCAGTAGCCTCTTCCAGTCAATCATTTTTAGTTACGCAGGTTTTCGGCGCGTTCGCAACATTCAGAATATATTGACAACCATGAAGTACTGTGACTCGGCAATTATATGCGAAAGAACCACCAACAAATTCTTCTGTTTGCCTACAGTGATTACAAATTTCACTCCAACTCATTCACTCACAAACAACGCTTGATGTGTGATTGCCTTCAACTCACGAAGCTTAGCCATCGCACAATGAGCCCTATAACTTTCGACATCTGGTACGACATCTGGTAGGAACAAACTAAACACATCTGGCTTCCCAGTGACCACTTCCAGTTAGCCTCTTCAAGAGTAATGCACTTATGAGTTTTATTTATGGCTATTCTCTCATTTGGGTATCTACAGCGAAGCTTCCTGGTATGAAAGGTTTAAAGAACGATGACAAATTAGGTAGTTGTGTTGACAGCTCAAATATATTCTACAACTGCAAACGATCTGGGAAAGGCACATTCACACTTCCCACAAGGCTTGACGACGGTCAAGGACCATAGGATGGCCACTGCAAATGTCTTAGTTCCGATAGGTCTGGCAAGATAATACCAAAATGACACAAAATCCCATGCAACTGAGTTGAAAGTAGTTGAACATTAGTGAGTACACAATATTACTGAGGGTAAACAATGATTTCTGCTAACAGTAATTAAAATAATACAGAAGTGAGAAGCTTAGATAAATGAGCATCTGCTTTAAAGTCAGATTCCGCTTACATAAATAAGATTAATCGCAGAAATGAGACTCTGCTCAGAGAAATTAGATTCTGCTTAAAAATGGGATTGCTTACAAAAATGAGACTGCTTATGTAATTGACACTTCTTCTTCTTCTTCTTCAGCTTTCCGAGCCATTGAGGTTCTTTGCTGCAAATACAATCCGTCTTCATTCGTCTCTCTGGTGGACCTTCTCTTGCCAGTCGTTGATTCCAAGTGCTTGTAGGTCTGTACATGTATTATCTCTCCACCGTCTTCTTGGTCTACCTTGGGGTCTACGGTCATTTATTTCCTGAGTGTAAGCGAGTTTTGTTATTATCTTCCATTCTTTCTATATGCCCCAGCCATTGTAGTCTATTAGCCTTCATGATACCAGTGATTAGCGGGGACTTAAACAGATCATAAATGTCTTTGTTACTTCTTCTTTTCCACTCTCCACTTTGTGTATCCCTAATGGGTCCAAAGATGCGTCTTAAAATTTTGTTCTCAAAGGTTTGTAACAAGGCTTCGTCTCCTTTCGTTGTACTCCAGGTTTCAGAGCCATACAGTACAACTGGTCTGATCAGTATTTTATATATTGTGATTTTGGTGTTACGAGATAGCCCCTTCGATTTTAGTAGATATTGTAGTGCAGGGGTGGGCAAACTTTTCGTGCGGAGGGCCGCATTGACAAATGTAAAGCTATTGGCGGGCCGCATATACATATATCCATTTTGTTTACAGCAACCTATCACAATGAGTAATTATTAATTATTTATAGGTTATTAAGCAGTATAAATAACTAATTATTGCAATTGTATTTTACTTATACACTTATACATTATATTTGACAATACGGACAAAAACTTTTACTAATTTGTTAACACGATTTTACAACTTGTTATTACAACAAATATTCTTTATTATCTATCAATGGCTTTAATTTAGACACACGGCGACTACATTGTCACTAAAGTTGTTGATTTCTAATGAGATGTATGTAACTGCTTGCAAATTTTGACAATATTCTTGAAATCTGGAGCAAGTTTACTTGTTGAAATTCGCATGACAGCATGCAAGTTGCAGTCCGACAATAAAGACCTATTCTTAGATTTGTTGATCTTCAAGAAAGAGAATGCTTGTTCGCAAATAATGTTGATCCAAATAATGATACAAGTTTAGCTGCAAAGTTTTTCAAGTTGGGAAATGATTCTTGTGATAAAGATCCATAAAAATCCAGCAAACCATCTGTCTTGAATTTCTCTTTCAGGTCATGATCTGCTTGTAAGTCAAGCAGCTCCAACTGTATGTCCTCTGTGGCTGTATCAGCTTCTGCACTAAAAGGGGAACTGAGAATATTGAACTGTGGCTCTAAGTTCTTGAAATCTTGGAATCTCCATCCAAATTATTCAATCAATGCTTCTAATTGGGCTTTGTATTTTTCAGTCATTTCACCAGAAATGGTTTCTTGTTTCAGCACAGAGAAGTGACAAAATCTTTTTTCACTTGCTTGTCTGGAGAACAGTGAGAGTTTTGCCTGAAATGATTTTACATATACACACAATTCATGTGCAAACACACCATTGCCCTGAAGTTTGACATTCAGTTTATTTAACTTTTCCATAATTTCAATGGCAAACATAAAGTCTATCTGCCACTCTTTATTGACAATGTTAGTATTAAAGTCACATGCAATGCCCTTCATCTCTAGGAACATCAATATTTCTTCTCTTAGTTCCCACACTCGCCTCAACACCTTGCCGAGACTCAGCCATCGAACATTGGTGTGGTTCAGGACATCGGAATGTTCAGTTTCCAAATTGTCAAGTAATACCTTGAACTGTCTGTGATTAAGTCCTCTTGATCTGATGAGGTTGATGACACTGAAAACTGGGTCAATAACATGCTTGATATTCAAAACAGTTTTACACAGACTTTCTTGATGAATCACACAGTGAAGTGGTAATAATGTGTGGTCTGGATATTCTGCTTTAATCTGATCACTTATCAACTTTACCAGACCTACATTTTTTCCAGTCAAATCACGAGCTCCGTCAGTTGTAACACTTGTCATCTTGTTCCAAACCAATCCAGTTCTTTCAATACAGTTAGTAACAGCATTGAATATATCATGGTTGTGTCTTCAGTGAGTTTGAAAGAAGTGTTTATTCCACGTATAAATATCAATAATTGGGCAGTATCATGTTCATCGGTACTCTCATCCAATGCAAGAGAGTACCACAAAAATTGTTTACTTGCATCTTGAAGTTTATGCATCAAATTGTCACTTATAATGTCAACACGTCTGACGACAGTTGTTCTTGATAAAATAATGTTGTCAAATCTGTTTTTTGTTCTGGACACATAATGTTTGCTGTATCTAGCAAACATTCCTTGATGAAATCACCATCAGAAAATGGCTTGTTCTGTTTTACAATTCTGTGTTACAGCACAAGACTAGCTTTAGTTGCAGCATCTTGAATTGAAGACTGTTTAGTGAAAACAGTTTGCTGTTTCTCCAAATTTTTCACCAACTCAAGGCATCTCCTGTCCTTCTCTTCGGTCGTTAAATTGTATCCGAAATCGGGATGTTTTGTTTGATAATGTCTTTTTAAATTGTACTCCTTGAAGACAGCCACTGACTCACGACACAACAAGCAAACTGATTTGCTACCAACTTTTATAAAACGGTACTTAGTTGGCCATTTGTCAATAAAAACACGGCATTCATCTTCAATCTTACGTTTGTTATTGACACTCATCATAACGGTACATGAAATTATGTAAAATTCAACAAAATAACTTAAAAACGAATTAAATATTGTTATTTCTAAATGCTATCGCGGGCCGCATAAAATCACTTGGCGGGCCGCATGCGGCCCGCGGGCCGTAGTTTGCCCACCCCTGTTGTAGTGCATAGTATATCTTATTTCCAGAGTTGATTCTAGCTTGTATTTCTTCCCTTATGATGGTGGAGCAGTTGAAGATTGTACCCAGGTATTTGTATGTTTCCGTTCTTTTAATGGTCATATTGCCACTGCTTACAGAAATAAAGCTCTCCATACAGAAACGAGACTTCGCTCAGATAAATTCTATTTTGCTTACACAAAATGAGACTGCCTACAGAAATGAGACTCTCCATATAGAAATGAGATTGCACAGAGAAATTAGATTCTGTTTACAAAAATGAGACTGCTTAGAGAAATTAGACTGCTTACAGAAATGAAACTGCTTACAGATGTGAAAAGGCTTACAGAAGGAAACTCTTGAAACTAATACAGAAGAATAAACACTATTTCAGATGTTCTTTGTTCTTTAGTCTTGATCAGACCAAAACCAATTGTAGTGTAACGATGTGTTACTTTCATTCTTTCCATCCGAAAGAACTGGATATCGTTTACACACAGTACCTTTACTTCTACAGCAAAGTCTTCAACCCCAGACAATTATTCTTTCCTCCAGTTTTGGCCCAGATAGTTATTTATGTAAAGTGGTAACTTGTTTCTGAGACAGAAAATGTTAAGAGTTAATAATAATCTCCCAGAACCCGATTACATCTGACGTCTCTAACACGTCTCGGATGTTACCTGGCCCAGGTTAGTTAGAAACTTCTCATTGCTGTCTTCGCCGTTAAAATACGTGGCGGTTTTTTTCTCTCGGTAAAACCCTCATTATAATGTGTCAAGGTTGAACTTGCATATTTGTCGGGGCGTAAAGTGGAAACCTGGTTATGTATGAAATAATGTTAGAGATTGACTGTAAACCGGATCACGTGTATTTCACATGTATTTCTCATGTATTTCACATGTTTAGACATTGAAACAATTCCTGTAAGATGTGCCACATATGTTTTCGCTTCACTTTCAGCCGGCGAAGTCAAGGTAATTTCCTTGCAGATATTTCTATTTAAGCCGCAGTGGCGCGGTGGCTGGCACGTTTTCTTACCCATCCAACTAATGGTCATGGGTTCGAATTCCCATCGATGTGAATTGTTAAAAATTAACCCTAGCTCCTAGGTCAATTTAACCTAAAATGGGCATCAGGAAATGATTTGAGAAGTAAAGACGGCAATAGTTATATTGACTACGTCACCCGAGTTTCCCTTCGCGAACGGGGGAACATAGACACCCGCTCGTAATTTGTAAAACACAAATATAATTCAGGCCTGACCTAAAATTGAGACGTTAGGCAGATTGCATCTCTATACCAACCCACCAGAAGTCGGGGTCTGAAACACTGAAAAATCTCCCAATCCCATTTTACCGCCAAGTGGCGAATGAATGGCGACCGCAGTGATTACACAGAGACACGCAGTCTCAATGGCGCAGTGGTTACGCCGCCTGCCTGTTGCTCGGAAAGTTTTGGGTTCGATTCCGGGCTACGTCATTCGGTTCACGAGTGCAGTTTTCTCAGAGACTCCGGGGGGGGGGGGGGGGGGGGGGTTGTCGCTAGAGCTAGGGAGTTCGTGCTTTGTGCGACGTTTTCGGCAGGCCTGAAAAGAGACCGTGCCATACGGGATAAAACCCGGTGCTTTGAAGTCGATCATCGTGTATGTTAATCCCTTTTTATACAGACACATGCAGTCCCTAGTGGGGTAGATTATGTGCGGACTGAACAGGATAAAAACTATGATATTGTGTGACACTAAAATGCTTACAAGTACTTCTTCCCTCGCTATACGCTAGAGGGATTTTTCAAAGCTGACATTCGTGAAACAGAAATAATATTTGAGCTTCACCACGGGCCCGGCCAAATCTGTTCCATTTGCCATATTGTCAGTTTGATAATAAGAGCCGTTTGGTTTGATTTTTATGCGATCAGTCCCGATGCTCACGACTAACCCAGCAAGCCGCTTAGATTCCTATAGATCAGACACGGATAATCCATCCATGAGCTTAATTTTTTTTCTGGTTTCTAAGAATATTCTTCCATAGCATTCATAGCAGACCTATAGATGATCCGACTTACTCATAAAATGTAACACGAAGACGCCAACGGTTCCATCACGACACTGGTTGAAAACAAGTTGGGGTCGTCTCGTCATACTTTCCTCCTTTTTCGACACACACTTAAATCGTGAATCGAGCAACCTTAAGTATCTCGTTTCGTCTGCTATTTGAGCACGGTTGAACGAGGTTCTATGCCAGCTCTCGTCTTCGCTACGAAGGTAAAGACCGCCACCTATCCACCCATGCACTAGGGCCTACCTGGACAATGACAGAACAGAAGAAAAGAAAAATCACAACAGAAATATCATTTCTGAGAAAAATACTCAATGTATCAAGAAGAGAGAAAATAAGAAATGAAGAAATCAGACAAAAGTTGGGGTTATAGTAGCTCTAGATTTTATCAGAGAACAGCAGGTTAAATGGTTTGGTCATATAACTAGATTACCAACGAACAGTATACCTCAACAAGCAATATTGTACAGACCAGACGGAAGCAGAGGATGAGGCAGACCACGTAAACAATGGATAGAGGGGATTACAAAGACCATGGGAACCTCGATATATGAAGCCTACACAAGGGCTCTCTCCCACTGTTTATGCTTCCCCGCGACACCGCAAGGTAAAAGAGGAACCTGATGAGATGAGGTGAGACTGTGGCCTACACAAAAATTATGGTTCTAACATTTCAGATACTCACAGAGGTTCCTGTTATGAGACGCATTTCTCTTATTGTATCTTCACTTATGCCCGTGGCGGTAATGACCGTTGACCGATTGACCCTCGCGCTTCCATAGTAACCATATATCTGGTTCAGTCTACTTTTTTTTTTTAGATTCATACACGCGGATGTCATGAAACAGGTGTCCAGTCAACAACAAGGATGCTTATATGATTTTGTTTTAAAACTGACTATAGTACCTTGCGGTCTAGGACAGAGAAGTTTTGAACCTGAGGGATTAAGGCCGCTTAGCTTGGGCAGTCGCGGCGAACTGTGCAGATTAGGGTATTCTTTTTCCTCCGACAGAAAAACAAAATTATTTCTTCTTCTTCTTCTTCTTCTTCTTCTTCTTCTTCTTCTTCTTCTTCTTCTTCTTCTTCTTCTTCTTCTTCTTCTTCTTCTTCTTCTTCTTCTTCTTCTTCTTCTTCTTCTTCTCCTCCTCCTCCTCCTCTTCTTCTTCTTCTTCTTCTTCTTCTTCTTCTTCTTCTTCTTCTTCTTCTTCTTCTTCTTCTTCTTCTTCTTCTTCTTCTTCTTCTTCTTCTGCTTCTTCTTCTTCTTCTTCTTCTTCTTCTTCTGCGTTAATCTCTAGTGATTTTTTTTTTCCAGACGTAATTGCGGTGTGTCTCGTTAGGCATCCCTGGGCCAAAACACTTAGGCCAACACATCCGACTTTAGCGTGCGCTGTTTATTCAGATTAGCATTCCTGGGAGACTCTCACTGTTGTGGTGTCGTCCACATCAGAGCTGGTCAAGTTAGAACGGTCTAAGACTTCACGGTCAGCCCTCAAGAGCAGTCCATGAGCATTTTCCGCCATCCAAGGAGGCTAACATAATTGCAGAGCCGACACATGGTGCTCTGATGCTGGGCTTACCCATGGAGTCGCCAGTTTTGCACATGTGTCCTGTTAATCCCGAGAGGAGATTGGACTCAACAAGCACATCTTTAAACTTAGTATCTGTTGGGATTATTGACTGACTTTTGTCTACCCTCCTCTCTTCTGTCTTCCCTTCCATATATCTAGTGGTTTCACTCTCTCTCTCTGTTATTCTCTCAACACATACTCCGACAACAGTTTCTTTCAACAATAAACAAAAGATTTATTAATAAAACTATGTCTGGTGTATGTATTGATTTTGTAAGTGTAGTTGATAGGGTGTTCTATGGTTGGTGTTAGAAAGAACTCTGCATGTCTATCAGCGGTGTTGTTTCTCGCCCCATTCATTCTTCAAGATCACAGGACAGCACATCAAACAGGACAGAGCTCACCCGGGATTATCCGTATGCTTGAATCTGATGGTAAATCCGTTATTGAATGAAACAAAAACTGTTCACCACTGAGTCACTGTACCGTAATAAAAGTCCCGTAAGTTTATGACTGCGCTCGAGTCTGTTTCATGACGGTGCATATCCAACATCGAAAAAACCACCACCTCGTCACAGTTATTCCTATTGTCTATAGATTAATATCAATGTCTCTAATTGTCTATTCTTTCTTCCTTTATTTGTACAATACGTATGTAGTTGTACATATCCCTGCCTGCCGCAGTTTAACCTCTTTTCCTTTTTAAGGGTTTTAGTGGTATGTTCGTTTGAGCATACAGTGTTCTGTATTTTTTTCTTTATTTTATTCTTTCTTCATCTTAACCTTTTTTCTCAGGTTTGTTTGGTTCTCCGTATGTACTTTAGTTGTTTAATGTAGTACTCTTCATCCTGTCTCTGCTTTCACTAGGAGAGTAGAACCTGGAAAAGTATAACAAATCCAGTGATAAGCAGCCGCCCCTTTCTACTACTTATGCAAGTGTCCTTCTCCAGCCATAATGATAAGGCTTCCGAAGTACATCCGCATAAGACATATGAATTCACCAAAGTCTAAACTATCCATAAATAGAAAGAAATGGTAATTGCTATTCACACACATCTATATTCCTATGCTAAACTATATCTAATATCTTTATACCTTATTTAGGCATCTATGTTCTTGGAATTGAAAAAACACTTAGCGAATAACACACTATTATCCCCTCTTTCCATCATTAGGGACGTGTATTTCTATTCCCACTCAAGAACATATCTCCTTCAGGTCAGTTTGGAACACACACTAAACTTACACAAAGAATTGACCCTCTTTATATCGGTCATCTCTGCCACATAGTCCTTGAACTTGCTTGACATCTCAAGTCCCTACTTCATTATCACCTTTTAGTGGAAAATTACAGAACTGGAACTTTTCCGTTATTCATTCACCCAGACCGCAATATGCTGTCCAATAATGCTGTCTGCCTTTGTCCCAAACGAATCTTTCCACTCGACCCTTTTACCTGCGCGGTTAGCCGGCCCCTTCTCCTGTCTTGACCTATAAACACATGCGCCTGGTCTCTCCTTTGTTAACCCTTCTCCTACCTGGGCAGTCGGTGTATGCAGTCGTCCCTCTGGGAATCATTAACTCTCAGTATTTCACGACATAGGCCCCCTCTTAAGAGATTAGACCGCGTCGAATCTTTCTCACTGTAGGTTTGATTCCCATGATCCACAATCCTAATCTTTTTCCTCCGGATCTGGATGTCTGGATAAGAAATCTGCTCTTACATTCTCCTTACCAAGGATGTATTCCCTTGTGAAGTCCAGTTGCAGCAACAACGTCCATCACATCCACCGTGCGTTGAGCTTCTGCGAAGTAGCTATTAACATCACGTGTTGATGATATGATTGGACCCTCACGTGGCTCACTTCATTATCCAGTAGGCGCTCTAATTGACACCCTACTATACTACTAACGACTGAAACTAGTGTTGGCTCCTCGCTCCTGTACGTCCGGTCGACCTACTTTCGACTTGCGTCAGCGACGGCTCACAATACAGACGGATTGTCCCATCCTGATTGTAACACTGCTTCCATGTCCTCTTGGTTTCCCCCGGCTTTTCCTCTGGGGATGTTCCACCTCGTCCTCGATGGACCGAGTCGTCTTTCCCAAATCTCCTGGGCTTTTGCTTCCAGGACCATCTTGGGCGATATTGTATCTGGTCAGCCCCTCTTCGGTTAGAGTCCTGGGTAATTCTCGCCTTTCCTGACGTTACCCACCCCTTCTGAACTTGGTTACCGGTGAAACTTTCACTCTTGTCCTTTCCCTGACTTGTGATTTCCCTCCTCCTGTCGTTGGGTAAATCTGACCTATCACGTACTGTCCCATAGGCCCTCCTATGTTGTACTGGCGATCTCTGGTCTTCGTCTGGACTGGTAACCTTTGTCCCAATGGCTGCCATCACCATAAAGTGCGAAGCTTTGCTCCCGGATCTCTCTTCATATTTCCTAATGAGATGTCTAGGGAGATTTTTCTTCTCTTCCCCGATCCGTATTTTGTAGATGTTCTTGGACACCACCTTTTCCACAGGATAAGGTCCTTTCCATCCTACTTGGAGTATATTGGTCTCTGCTGGACTCCACACTTCCACTTTGTCTTCCACTTTAAGAGCTAGTTTCCTCTTAATTCGCTTGTTGGGTGGTGCTTTCTGGCACTCCGAACAAGACTTCACCCACCGGCGTACATCTCCGGTCATTCCTGGCCAGCAATAATGGCCGGATATTTTCTGCAAGGTCTCTCTGACACCCATATGTCGATTCTCGCCTATGATGTGTCCACTCTGAAGAATGTGAGGACGGTGGGTCTCTGGAACCACCCACTGCTCATGCAGGTTATCTCCCCTCCCAGCTCTCCGATAGAGTAGTTGATTCTTCAGATAGTACTGTCCCCGTTCTGGTAGCTCAGCACTTCTTTTGCAGCTTCCTGTAGCAAGGATGCAACGTAGTATCCTTCCTCTGGGCAGTATGCAATTCTCCTATCCCTGAGTTGTCGCATAGTGTCTCTGCCTCTTTTTCCTTCCCTTGAGATCCACTGACTACTGTTCCCTTGTGGGTTGGCTGTTTTGGCATCCCCAAAAAGACATATTTCGTGCCAATGATCATTGGGAATAGGGAGTCAGCTAATACAGCCGCAGGAATAATGCCCGTGACGTACCTGGATTTAATCTCCACCTTGGCGATTGGCAGCGTCATGGTAACAGCACTCCTCATTGCCGGCTGTATTTCTATGGTCTCCCCTGTAAGTTGGTCTGGGCTTACCAAGCTGGCGTCTATCACCGCTTCCCCATCCAAACCTGTATCGTAGAGACAAGCAACCTGCTGGCCATTGACTTCAATCAGTTCAACCACAGGTGGTCTCTCTTGGTCCTGAGTGTCTTTCATCTCCTTGACCGTTTCCTTTCTCCTTCGCCAACCTCAGCCTTGTCTGTGATCACCGATGTAGGAATCACTTTGCATGCTGCGAAGTAAGAACTTTTAGGTTTCGATCTGCAGTCTTTGGTGTTGTGAGAGGCCGCCTTGCAAAATGAACACCACTTCTCAGACCACTGTCGTTTCGCTTGAGAATTCGAGGTGCTCTGGTTTCCTACCTTCGAACTCTCCTCTGTGTGCTTTATATAAGGTTCCACTTTTTCTCCTTCCCAGTTTTTAGGTTTCTTTTTCTCTGGTTTCTCCTGACCTTTGGTTTGTGTACTTAGTTCCTCCGTTTCACCATGTACTTCCACGAATCGTTCCGCCAGCTTATTCACAACATCAATCCGTTCCGCCCCTTGTTCTCCCAAGAAGGTTCTGAGAGGTTTCGACATTTGCTTTCGCATCTGGTCGACCACCATCATCTCTTCGAGACTCTCATAATCCCTCTTGAATTCTGCCAAGTCCATCCATTTCTGGAGATAGGATTTCAGCCTTAGACTGTAGGCGGCGAATAATTCTCCCGGCTCTCGTCTAGACGATCTAAACTTCTTCCTATACGTTTGTGCTGTGACTTCATAATGTTTCATCAAAGCGGCTTTCAATTCCTCATACTGATTTTCCTGTCCTGGTGGTAGGCGTGTGTAGACCTCGTAGCCCGAACCACGTAAAGACTGGGATACTTTAAGAGCCCATCTGGTTCTATCCAGTCCCATAGCGACTGCCATAGCCTCGAACCGATCCAAAAACTGGTATATCTTCTCTTTACTTTCATCAAAGACCGCCAAGGGAAACTTCATGGCCTGGTAACCCTGTCCACTCATGTGGGTTGCCCCAGGTGAAGATGAACTTCCTTCGGCTGCATCTACTTCACCCTTAGTTTGTGTCTTGAGTTCTAACTCTTTCAAGCGGTATTCATGTTCCATTTCTTGTCTCCTGGCAGTCTGTTCCATTTCCAGTTTCTTGGTCTCCTGGTCCATTTTCTTGGCCTCTTGTTCCATTTCCAATCGCTTGGTCTCCTGGTCCATTTTCTTGGCCTCTTGTTCCATTTCCAGTCGCTTGGTCTCCTGGTCCATTTCTAGTCGCTTGGTCTCCACCTCTATTCTTCTCACTTCCCACTCGGTCTTGCGATCTTCTCGTTCCGCTTGACGAATCTCTCGCTCTCTTTCCTGGATGTAATCAGTTAAGTCTGAACCAGCCAACCCAATTTCTTCTCCGTTGGCCCTAAGTTCTGCTGTAGTTAGTTTGGGATTGGCCATAGTTAAAGCAGGTAAGTCAGCACGTTGCGTAAAGACACCTCAAGGCAGTAAAGAAGTACTCACTATACAATTATATTCCAGTTAGACCCTATATCATTAATCTATGTCTATCTAATATTATAAATCTACAACACCACACAGTACATCACAACCACTCTCTCATCCACAAGAGGAGATATAGGATAAAGACTTATGTAGACGTGTGACCGTGTGACTAGGTATGTAATGTGTCTTACCACCTATCCACATTCACTCTGTCTGGAACTTTCTCACTGTAAAGTCACCAGCATTAATGAACTGTTTCTACCATAAATGTAATGGCACCATATATCCAATGGACGTCCTTCCATTAAAAGTCATCAATATATACTTCTTTTTCTTTTATTCCAATCAGTATGTCCCAACATGCAGGTACTCCGCTATGCCTGTGCCAATATGCAGGTACCCCTCTATGTATATGCCCTGTTATGCCTCCAGGTCATATGGGTATTTTTCCTACCCCGCTCGCTCCACCAATTATGTCCTGTTAATCCCGAGAGGAGATTGGACTCAACAAGCACATCTTTAAACTTAGTATCTGTTGGGATTATTGACTGACTTTTGTCTACCCTCCTCTCTTCTGTCTTCCCTTCCATATATCTAGTGGTTTCACTCTCTCTCTCTGTTATTCTCTCAACACATACTCCGACAACAGTTTCTTTCAACAATAAACAAAAGATTTATTAATAAAACTATGTCTGGTGTATGTATTGATTTTGTAAGTGTAGTTGATAGGGTGTTCTATGGTTGGTGTTAGAAAGAACTCTGCATGTCTATCAGCGGTGTTGTTTCTCGCCCCATTCATTCTTCAAGATCACAGGACAGCACATCAAACAGGACAGAGCTCACCCGGGATTATCCGTATGCTTGAATCTGATGGTAAATCCGTTATTGAATGAAACAAAAACTGTTCACCACTGAGTCACTGTACCGTAATAAAAGTCCCGTAAGTTTATGACTGCGCTCGAGTCTGTTTCATGACGGTGCATATCCAACATCGAAAAAACCACCACCTCGTCACAGTTATTCCTATTGTCTATAGATTAATATCAATGTCTCTAATTGTCTATTCTTTCTTCCTTTATTTGTACAATACGTATGTAGTTGTACATATCCCTGCCTGCCGCAGTTTAACCTCTTTTCCTTTTTAAGGGTTTTAGTGGTATGTTCGTTTGAGCATACAGTGTTCTGTATTTTTTTCTTTATTTTATTCTTTCTTCATCTTAACCTTTTTTCTCAGGTTTGTTTGGTTCTCCGTATGTACTTTAGTTGTTTAATGTAGTACTCTTCATCCTGTCTCTGCTTTCACTAGGAGAGTAGAACCTGGAAAAGTATAACAAATCCAGTGATAAGCAGCCGCCCCTTTCTACTACTTATGCAAGTGTCCTTCTCCAGCCATAATGATAAGGCTTCCGAAGTACATCCGCATAAGACATATGAATTCACCAAAGTCTAAACTATCCATAAATAGAAAGAAATGGTAATTGCTATTCACACACATCTATATTCCTATGCTAAACTATATCTAATATCTTTATACCTTATTTAGGCATCTATGTTCTTGGAATTGAAAAAACACTTAGCGAATAACACACTATTATCCCCTCTTTCCATCATTAGGGACGTGTATTTCTATTCCCACTCAAGAACATATCTCCTTCAGGTCAGTTTGGAACACACACTAAACTTACACAAAGAATTGACCCTCTTTATATCGGTCATCTCTGCCGCATAGTCCTTGAACTTGCTTGACATCTCAAGTCCCTACTTCATTATCACCTTTTAGTGGAAAATTACAGAACTGGAACTTTTCCGTTATTCATTCACCCAGACCGCAATATGCTGTCCAATAATGCTGTCTGCCTTTGTCCCAAACGAATCTTTCCACTCGACCCTTTTACCTGCGCGGTTAGCCGGCCCCTTCTCCTGTCTTGACCTATAAACACATGCGCCTGGTCTCTCCTTTGTTAACCCTTCTCCTACCTGGGCAGTCGGTGTATGCAGTCGTCCCTCTGGGAATCATTAACTCTCAGTATTTCACGACAACATGGCTGCTTTGATTCTTCACTTCCATGTATTGGGTTTTCGTTCGCCACTGGCCGCACCCAACGCAAACCAGGAACGGTCAGTCTGCAGACGACATCCACTCAGCAATCTTTCACTTCGGACTTCCACGTAATGGATTCGCTAGCCAAGCGTTCCATTTCGTTTTAATGAGACGACATCCATTCGGCAAGCTTTCGCTTCGGACTTCCACATAATGCATCCGCTAGCCAAGCATTCCATTTCGTGTTAATGAGACGTTTTCCACATTTGGCTACACTCACTCAATGAGTTTAGATACCTACTTTCGTAACCATAGCGTGCGACTGGGACGCCTTTCACCTTTAGTAACTCTCACTTGGTGGGCTGCTTGTGCTGTCGGCTCAGCACCTTACCTCCATGCAGAAGAGAGCGAGTAACGGTGAGACAGGGGCGTCACTAGGGGGGTGCGGGCCGCACCGGTTGACACCATCAAGGGGTGACACTAAAATAAAAAAAATTGCATAACTCTTGACAAAGTAGTGACCAAGATAGAGGCATTAAGACTTTTTCTGCAGGAGAAGCGCAGTCACTTAGTGGAGCATGCAATTGAACAGGCACTTTTAAGAGCAGACCAATTTGGAATAACAGTAGAGAGAAGATTAAGGTTCAAGAAGAGAATGGCAGGGGAACAACTCAGAGATGCTTCAGATGCTGGACTCACTATGCAAGAAGAAAACAATAGGGCGATGCTGGAGTGTATTGATCGTTTTCATTCTGAACTCCAGACCAGATCAACAGCGATCAAGGAAGTAGCAAATATGTTTGAGGCTGTTCAAGCCAAGAGTCTTCTATCAGCAACTGAAGAAGAGTTGCTGGTGTCACTTCCAAAATTGACCACTTTCTATGATGAGCTATCCGAAGTAGAGCTTTTAAAAGAAATACCAAGGCTGAGAAGACACCTGAAGGCAGCAGATATTGATATCCACAAAGCCAAAGACTGGTCAATATTTGATATTTTAAAATTCATAGTTGACTGGGATTTCCTTGAATCTCTCCCAATACTCTCACTAAGCCTACAACTATTTCTTACGATCTGTGTGTCTGTGGCTTCATCTGAGAGGAGCTTTTCAAAACTGAAACTTATAAAGAACTATTTGCGATCAACCATGGGACAGTCAAGACTTTCTGATCTGGCTATATTATCAATTGAAAGTGATATGGTGAAAGATATTGATTTTGATGATGTGATTGACAGGTTTGCAGCTTTGAAGACCAGGATGGGAATCTTTTAATTTTAAATAACAGAAATTTTAATGTTAAATAACAAAAATTTAACTTTGTCCGAGTTTGTCGAAGTTCTTTATTTATGTTTTACCTGAAGTATTGAAGTTATATTGTTCAATTTGTTTTCTTTCTTATGTCCTTATTAACATTTTGACTTATTTTACAAACATTACTATATGCGATTATATATGGCACAGGAACACCCGGAAGAAGACCATGGTGAAAGTCTAGAGGGGTGACACCAAGAGTTTACCGCACTGGGTGACACCAACCCCAGTGACGCCACTGCGGTCAGACCCTCTCATCCGGGGAATCCCTCATAATCGTCAGGTGAGAGCCGTAGAACAAGTGTCTGGACTAAGCATGTAGCAGGCTTAGCTTCTCACCTCCATTTAGCAATGGGTGAGTATCGGTCCGGCCTTCACATTCGGGGGCTATTGACTTAGAAGCGTTCAGCAATATCCCTCGGCTGAGATCCATAGATTATGTATGTGTCTGGACCAAGAATGTAGTGGCATCGTGCGCCTGATTCTGACTTTGACGGCCTGTCCCCAGTCTACCTGCAAGGCAGCAGGTGTATGTCTCTCTTGGTCTGGTTCCTATCCCTAGACCTATCCGACATGAGCTCATCGGTATAGCTTTTGGGGTCATTGGAACACGCAAGACCCTCTACCACGACAAGGTGGAGACACGTCAGAGGGGCTGAGGATTCTAACCCGGGTGTCCTGAATGTGGGTCCGGCGTCCTAGCCACTCTTCCAAACACTCCTCATTTACAGATTGGTACCTTTTATATTTATATTTTCATGCAGTGCTTTTCGTGTAGTTGTATCAGTGTGTGTTTGTTATGTGTGTGCTGACGAAGACTTTGGCCGTAACGTCCAGTAAAGCTGATCGTCTACCTCTCGTTTTTCTTGAAGGTGATTCATTCATAGATAGCCTACAGCATGTCTGCCATGTTGATAGTGAGTGTTCCGGGCTACTGGCGACCTAGAAGCCAACCGATCTACTCGCTCGCTATGTCACACCCCAACATGACCCGTGGAGCATGTCCATAGCCGTCTCTACACAACTGGCGACCGTGAAGCCAACCGATCTACTCGCTCGCTATGTCACATCCCAACATGACCCGGGGAGCATGTCCATAGCCGTCTCTACACAACTGGCGACCTTGAAGCCAACCGATCTACTCGCTCGCTATGTCACATCCCAACATGACCCGGGGAGCATGTCCATAGCCGTCTCTACACAACTGGCGACCTTGAAGCCAACCGATCTACTCGCTCGCTATGTCACATCCCAGAATGACCCGGGGAGCATGTCCATAGCCGTCTCTACACAACTGGCGACCGTCCTTTCACTTGGGACGATGCACATGTGTGTATCCTAGAATCCATGTGTCAGTTGCTGGTCAAACATAGCGTTTATCATAGACAGCAGCCTATTCGTACTCATCGTTTCCAAGAACCGATGAGTTTAACTGATTCAGTGCTACACACAAAGTAGGTGTGGACAATAAAAAAAAATTAAAAAACACGGTACACAGTTAAATGAACACGCACTATGATGTACATTTCCGTTCTATGAACATTGCCGTTGCGTAATGTGTCACGAAACAAAGCACGTAACACGATGACCTTAGTACGATGGCATATCGTCCTTCTGTTCTAATTGGGGCAGGGGGGGGGGGAGGGGGGGGGAAGTCACATGTGCGATATTATCCTTCGGGCGCTAAATCAGTTAAGCGATCCCTCATGATTGTTAGCCCTTAACCGAGGAAGGTCAGCCGCCCTATATACTAACGCACGAACAGAATGTGCTTATGGTTATCTGTTTTCTTTTTTTGAAATGCATTTAAATAAAGTATATTCGAGACAATCGCTGTGGCAAAGGTAGCCTTTTGAAAGATGGAAAATACTGACCAATAAATAGATGTCATTGCAACGACACAAAGTGTGCTGAAGTGCTACATAGAACCTATGCTTTTATATGGATGTGAAGCGTGGACAATAAACAGACAAGCTGAAAAACATCGAATGGCAGTGGACAAGTGGTTTCTGAGGAACATGCACAGAATATCATGGACAGACAGACAAACCAACGAGCAAGTCCTACAAGAAACAACTAAAACAGTAAAATAATTACAGAAATTAGACGTGGACAGTCATATTTTTTTAGCACTCTAGGAGAAGAAATAACCTAGAGAACGTGGTGACAACTGGCACAAGTGAGGGGAAAAGAACAAGGTGAAGACAGAGAAGTAAATACCTGGATGACTTGGCCACGTGGTATGGTCGAGACAAGAACACAGAGCTGATCCACGACTCTTGTGATCGTGGGAGATGGTAAAACATGACCGCCTAAGCTTATCGGCATGGCACATGATAACGTTCGAGATATATGGTGAACGCAATACGACTAAGCCGTTGCATCTCTGATTCACACGCTCTCAGCTTTGAAGGTCTGGAAAGTTCTGATGTATTCATAGACAGAAGGGAAATAGACGTTTCGGTATATTCGTAAAGAGAAGGGAAATACAAGTTCTAGTGTATTCGTAGATAGAAAAGATATATAAGATCTGACGTATTCGTAGACAGAAAGGAAATAATTGTGTTAATTTATTGATATGTAATATGAAAACCCGATTTCTAATTTATTCTGAAAGGAAGCAACAGTTCTGATTTATTTATAGATGGAGATGAAAAACAATTACTAATGTATTCAGATGCGTAAAGGAATTGGAAGTTCTGATTTATGTTCAGATAGAACGGACATTAAAGTTCTGATTTATGTTGATATGTAAAGACATATAGGTGTTTGTTTCGTAATACACAGACCAAAAAGGTTATAATTTATGATTAGTTAAAAAGCAAAAATATTTCTGATTTATTCAAAGATATAATGAAAATAATAGCTCAAATGTTTCATAAACAGAAAGGCAATACAAGTGTTTATTTATGTAGTGGTATATTGGGGAACAAATATTGAGTCATTCAAGGACGGAAAAAAGTAAAATAAAATGATTTATTCAAAGACAGAATATAATAAAATAAAATGATTTATTCAAAGGCTAAAGGGATTAAAAATAAGATAATCGACGTCATTGTACCGCATTAAATCCCGAAAAGCTGGGACTATTTTCCACAGTGTTGCCTTCTGAAACTTCTGCACAGAGCAAATACTCCGTGGCTTCACTGATGAGATCCATGGATCTCATCAGAATAAAGATGGTGAACTTCGAACACGAGGCAAGTGACGTGACCACTTCGTCCCAGACACCCCAATTATTTATCCATAGACACGATTACCGGAATCTATAAGAGAAACCATGTAAAAATGTAACCTGTCATGCTATAAGAGGAGACGAAGGAGAGTTGACGAAGGAGTAGTTGCCACATCCCATAGAAAGCTTTAGAAGAAACAAAAATCTTACCAAATGTGAACAAGTCTAAAGATAAGAAAAGAAGAATAACCCAGCCAACCACTATAAAAAGGTAGCTCTTCTAAAAGAAGTAGAACCCGATGTGAAGAGAGCCGCAAGGAGTCTGAATAACACACTTACCTACTTAAGAATATTTTCAGAATTCGTACCTGGGGCGTTCGAAGTTTGTACGAATTTGGAAACACTGCACAGGTGGTCTTGGAAGTATGCGAAACAAGATGGAACAGAAAAGCCAAACAGCTTTTGAACACAGGTGAAACAGGGCTGTTGTCAGGCTACACAAAGGAAAAGGCTTCTCACAATGAAGGTCAGAAATGTTATCTAAATAAACAGAGAAAACACTAGTAGAGTGGGAAGCAGTGAGTTCTATAATAATAACAACACCATTTAGAACCACAAAAAGGTAAACATTAATGGGATCCAGTGTTACGCAGTAATCAATTATAAGGATGAATCAGTTAAGCATGAATTTTACAAGAAATTTCTAACGACCATAAATACTATTTTAGGATTATATAAACATGTTCATGGGTGACGTGAATGCCAAGACAGGATCAAATAACACTCGTTATAAAAATATCATGGGAACAATAACGAAAACAAAATAGAATTCATTACCATGTATTTTCGCAATGAACATACATGCCATAGGCTAAAGTGCGTCGCACCCCCCCCCCCTCCCCCTCTCCCCTCATAAACAAGTACATAAAACAGATATGGATATCACCAGACCTGAATACAGCAATACAAATTGAAAACAATTAGGTGTGTGTAACTCCTACGAAAAGTGAGAGATAATAAACACAGACACGGTGCACATACCTTACAGCGAACGTAAATCCGACAAACGGAAATTGCAGTGTAAAAATAACAATGATAAAAATAACGTAACAATAAGTTACACCACAACACAACCTTTCGAAGTTTCGATCTCAACAGGAAAAACTCGAACAAATCTAAAGAAAAACATGAAGTAAGCAAATGTAATCAAAAACTAATAATTAAACCGTAAACAAATAAACAAACAAACAAGTATTGGTAGCACATGATGTTAGGCTCCTTTCTGGGAAGGTTACGCGGAAGGTCAGTTGTGAAAACGGCTAAATAAAAAAAAAATGTGAAGCCCAACGAGTATAAACAGTTAGATATGGATATATATTGAGAACCTTTAGATATGATTTTGAGGCCGAGACATTTATAAAGAACATTCAAATGACAAGAGAAACGAGCGGTCATCTTCCCCTATTCTGTGGTTTCAAGGCACAATGGGATGGGGGTCAGAGCTATTGACAAAACACCCAGGATACTCGACACACAACAGTAGAATACTAACAGAGTCCTTAACTGATACATTGCAGAAGGATAGTATATCGCAAAATGTGACCCTCCATTTAGACAGAAGGACGACATATCGCCAAGTTAGGGTTATCGTGTTATTTGTTTTGTTTCATTGTATCATTATGTTCCTTATCAAATCGTTGTTGTGAAGACAAAACTGGTGCGGGGTGCATTCAAGAGACACCCCTCAACACCTACCATAGATTTTCAGTCAGAGACCTTCAGACAATACGTTTCAGTTGCAAAGGACATAATGGATGAGTTCTAATGCTTACTCGGTACGAAGAAGTGAAGTATCTGCGAACTCTAACAACCAGACATGATAAAGGTTGATAAAGGAGGTGAACATAAATTCTAATTTATAATCTATACAAGCAAGCAAATAAACATCTAACACTTTAAAGCATGGACATGAATGACACAAATTGCACATTTGTTGGAGTCTTCAATAACTGCTCAGAAAGATGGGGATAACCAGGTACTGACTACAGAGTAGATGAAGTGATTAAGTGGAGGAATGGGAAATCGATTCTTATTTGAATCTAATAAATAAACCAGAAGATAAACCCAACCTCTACTTTAGAACGTGGTGTAAAATTTATAAACCGGATTTGACCTTCTGCATAGGAGACTTAACACCACAAAATTGTATCCCAATATGCCAACCCAATAAGCAGGTAGTGGTCATAACCCAATAAAACTACAGGCATGGCGAACATTTCAAAGAAGCAAATGCTACTGGAAGTACAAAGGAGCTGAATGACATATATTTACCATGCTAACCGACACACAGAATGAAAACGTAAAAAAACATGACATGGTAAAATGAAAATAATGCTGAAAACATTGATAAAAACAATGTTGCAATTAGTCCATTCCAAGAGGGGCAAAGCAAAATTACAAAGCATACTGGACTGAAGACTTACACATTCTGGAGGACACAGTTGAAAGTGCTAGGTGGACAGAGAAAGAGAGAGAGAGAGAGAGAGAGAGAGAGAGAGAGAGAGAGAGAGAGAGAGGGGGGGGGGAGGGGTAGAATCAACGAATGCGAAATGAACATCTTACTCAAATATCAGCAAAATTCAAGAGAATGTAAACAAAAAACATTTAAAAAAACAACAACAAGAGACTGTTACGAGCAAAACAGAAAACCTAAACGTAGACAGGAATGGAAACAAAGAATGGTAATTTGTAAAAGCCATCAATGAATAAAGAAGGCCTGGTAATAGAAATACACCAATTAAACGAGAAAACATCATGTTTACATGAAAACATGAACCCCAAATGCACTAACTGAATTCTATGGTAATGCAGACTGAACTGATGTCACAACAGATCAGGAAAAGCCATTTAAAGATGAACAGGCGTTACATAACAACATGTATGTAGCTTACATAACAACATGTATGTAGCAGCAAAAAGGGTGCAGCGGTAGTCTAGTAGCTAGAAGATTGCCTGTAGGCTAGACAGACATACGTTCAAATTCCTATCAAGACGGATATATAAAATTGATATAGCCTAAAATAGGTCCCAAGAAAATTTTTTTGAAGTAAAGGCTGCCAGCGTTATACCGAGCAATCAAACATCGAATGCCGATTAAAGTATAAACATGTGGGTCTAACACCATGTACACATATACATAAACAATATAGTGAGAAATACAATGGGAAATGTCAGAGATGATATAACCAAGGAGCAATATGATGCCCTAAATATCGGTGGTCATGAAATACCAGAGATTCGATGTGTTGATGATGCAGTATTACTATCCACATCACAGAAAGGTATAGAAAACACTAATAATTTCAACCCAAATGAATAGTGAAAAGCACAACTTAACATTGCAAAAACAAAGATAATGCACACAGATAAAACTACTATGGAGAAAGAAATATACGTTAATGAGGAAAATGTGAGGTGGTGGACAATTTCGAATCTCATGGGTCACTAATTACCAACAATAGTGACACAATGAACGAACGAACGAGCTAACGAACAAACTTTATTTTCAAAAGACAAATATCTATTGCTCTTCAAAATCTAAAATAACTGAATATATCGTGATATGGAACAGACAGAACAAAAAAAAAAAAAGATTTTTAAGAGCATGCATCTTTCCCATTGCAACATACGCCTGTGAGACCTGGACACTTACTAAAACAAGCTGAACAGTGTATACATGCCTTTGAATATAAATGTTATAGACGGGTTCTAAGAAAGAAAAGAACAAATGCATGCATTCGACAAGAGCTGAATATTGAAAAAAGTGGGCTACTAAAGACAAAGAAAAACTGAAACATTTTGGTCACTTGAAACGTCATGAAAGTTTGGAGAGAACAATCATGGAGAGGTATATGCCCGGGAAGAGAAGAAGAGGAAGGCCAAAGAGAAGATGGGTAGAAGTTGTGGCAGATGATCCCCAGATGGGTGTATCGTAAGCGTGACCTCTTGCTTATGACTGAGAAGTTTTCCGGAAGGTTGTTATGGGAGCGAGGTTCTGCAAGGGACATGCTACTAAATGAATGAGCACCATATGTCCCATACACCTTAAGATGCTTAGAAAGGTCCTTTACTTTATTTACTTACTAGTTGATCTATGCTTGCGCTTAAACTTCCGGTGTACTGACGGCGGGTAAGATGTTGATTATCTGCACGGGTAAGTTGGACTTCAGCATTGGTTTCTCGTTCAGAAGGTAGTCAGTCATTCGTGGCGTTATGAGTTATGATCTAATGAAGTTAAAGTATAAAATATGACATCAGCTAGTAAGCTTGTCTGCCAGCGCGGTATTCAAGTGTTCTAGCGGCCATGTTTCTACCGACCTGGGCTCCCAAGTCAACCAAGCCTACAATGAACACAAGGACGTTTTCTGGGAAGTAAAAGGTGGCCGACGTGATACAGACATCACATACCGAATGCAGATTGGTTTAAAACTATGGGTTAGTACCATATACCGGAAACTATAGTTCCACAGTTTCTAGCCATTTGCCTGCCGGCTTTGGGGGTCATGGGTTCGATCCGCATTGAACGGATTCGGATTTTAAATATTGACCTATGCTCCCAGGCAGTCCCAGGTTAACATGGGTACCATGAAATGTCTTAGGAAGTAAAGACAGTCGGTGTGATACCCACCACATCACACTTCCAGTGCCGTTTGGCCGATACAAATATGGGTCATGTTCCATGTGCGCAACGCGCCTTAAGATTTGTAAAATAAATTGATTTATTTGGTTATTCCGGGATGTGAAATTTAAATATTGAGCACAACCCACTACTGGCAACGTTGGACACACAGAGGCCTGGTGTTCCTTGCCAGTGAGAAGTCCTGATCGTTTCGGGTCCACGTCGATTGACGGACGTCGGTCGCGGCGATTGGGCAATCTTGAGCATGGCCTACGATGGGTGACGTTGTGGTATTCTGTTATGATGGTTTGGCTGTGTGTCCAACGTGTGCCGCGTGGTTACACACCCACTTCACACGCCAGTGATCCGGGGCTTGTTTCCGGATCCGGTCAGGGATATGCACTATTGACGAGCTCAAACGAGGGCGAAACTCGAGTATAGTGCTTCCATATTGACGTGGATAGGCCTTAGAATCATACCAGAATGCGATCAGCGTTGCCAGTAGTGGTTTGTGCTCAATATTTAAATTTGTAAAATAGTCGATTGTTTTACTTACAATATACCCACAGGATCTGTTGGTCGATACGGGGTCCTTTTAAAATAAGATATGACAAGGCATTTATTTCTTCGCCTAGTTAACGCTCTTTCGCCACCTGAGCTGCAGAAAACATACAGACAACAAGAAACATTGTTTTAGCTTCCAGGTAAAACAATGTTTACCCACGACCTGGAAGCTCTAACACTGATTGAATTACAATAAAGTAGTTGTATTTTCAACCCAGCAGAGATGTAATGGACGTCCCAGATTTTGAGGTATGACGAGCCACACAGATGGAGGATTGTGCAATCTTTGGCAAAGTGTAAGAGTCGAAGGAAAGGGAGTAGAAAAGTTGAAAAGCGACCTGAAAGAAAATAGAACGCTGAACAAGTGTGGATGTAAATATGTAGAATCATAGCGTTAAAATCTGGCCACAGGCTGTAGGTAAGAGAACTCACAACTGAAGAGCGCGTGAACAAGAAACAAGCAGGAAGAAGAAGAAGAAGAAGAAGAAGAAGAAGAAGAAGAAGAAGAAGAAGAAGAAGAAGAAGAAGAAGAAGAAGTAGAAGTGAGAGGGGATGGAGAAGGAGGAGGGGAAACATAAGAAAAAGAAGAACATACAGACTGAAAGAGAGGACAGGAGGAACAGCAAAAAAAAAAGAGGAATATATTATGTTGATAATGATGACGCCTACGATGATGATGATGATGATGATGATGATGGTCATGATGATGATGATGATGATGATATGATGATGATGATGATGATGATGATGATGATGATGATGATGATGATGATGATGATAAACAAGAAGATACAGCAATGTTAGATATGATTTCAGACAAGGATGCCAGAAATGCGAGCCAGTATACCGGTTACAGAAATGAATCTCACCTGCGCAGACCCTTCATTCCAGCAGAAATGATATACCTGCCTGCGTGAATTACGTATCGTTGGCATAACTGTGTAATCAAGAGTGTTGTTTGTCTGTAGCTTCTAGGCAGACGTCAACACGTAGTCTCTTTGGGTTAACTGCACCCCTTTCATTATAAATATATGGAGTGTGACATTAAATTAGCGTCAGATACCGCAACCTAGGCAAATCTCACTGGTATAGTGCAGGCAGACTGACTGACTGACTTGCTGACTGACTGACCGACCGACTGACTGACTGACTGACTGACTGACTGACTGACTGACCGACTGACTGACTGACTGACTGACTGACTGACTGACTGACTGACTGACTGACTGATTGACTGACAGACTGACTGACTGATTGACTGACTGACTGACTGTCTGATTGACTGACTAACCGACAGGCACGTAAGAAGACAAGCAAATAGTAAAACATACTGATGACAGCGAGGAAGGAAGGCACATAGGCAAGCAGGCATGTAGTTAAGACAGACAGACACAGACACACACACACACACATAATGGTATGTCTGCTCTCTGTCTGGCCCGGAGAATGGTTGAGAGGACAGCCAGACAGACAGACAGACAGACAGACAGACAGACAGACAGACAGACAGATAGATAGATAGATAGATAGATAGATAGATAGATAGATAGATACATACATAGATACATAGATACATAGATACATAGATACATAGATAGATAGATAGATAGATAGATAGATAGATAGATAGATAGATAGATAGATAGATAGATAGATAGATAGATACATACATACATACATACATATATAGATACATAGATACATAGATAGATAGATAGATCTATTCTGAACACTGACATCAAGTTTGACTTAAACGAAGACTTCTTGTTCAGAAAGCTTTCGCAAACTACTGACAGTACGTGCAACATGTTCTGGAACATCAAACTACGGCTGATTACAAAAGGCATGCTACATTTGTTAGACCTCTACGATTATACCAGTCCCAGATCTTCTGATAGACAGAATAGATCTTCTGGCAGATAGAAATTAACACTGAATTCCAACTGATGTATTTTGTTAAAGTTAGTTGCATATCCATTACAGGACCTCGCAGTAGATACCAGCATTATTAGATGTTGTGATCTGGCAAGTTTACATTCAGTAGTTTGCCAATGCTTTCTGAACGACCGACAACCATCGCATTTCGTAAAAAATCAACGCAAGGCGTCTGCTGCAAAATGGCCTGCAGCTGTGTTTCTAACGCGGTTACGTGGGATTACGAACTGCGTCCGTAACTAGCCTCGCCTCGGAGCCGGCATGTATTTTGTTTAAAAAAAAATGAAAATATTCAACATCCTGTAGCCCCTCCATCTTATACTCTCCCTTTCACGGGATGTTTTCCTAGCAAACTCTGCCACTGATACCCCACAGTATCTATGTTATGCGGCACATATTTCTTCAACCATAAACTCATGCCAGGTGTCACACGTGTATTTACTCCAGTACCCACGTGTGGCTGTCTTCGCAGGAACGTTACTGTAAACACGCTAGATATGATATTTAAGCTTCTCATTTTCCCATGTTTTATAGCTTTCAACCACAAACTACACTCGCTTTCTATACTTTCTAGACTGTAATAAAAGTATGGGACACCGATTGGCTCCTAATTTAAAATTTTAACCAAATACGCTACAGAAAATCCCTATTTATTCGCCTAATTATAAATTACTACATACTCGAGACGAGGATGGCTCGCTTAATGATTTCTTAAGCATAATATTGGTGTTCTTCACCAAATCTTTGGGTTTTTGCTAACTAAACAAACATTTTCGCCGTCTGCAATTTTTGGTTATTAAAAATATGACCGTCTCTACCCGTTCTAAAATAAATATGCAATTGCTGCCGAAGTTACTGCTAGCAATCGCTAGCCATACCACTTCCCTTCATTACCAAAAAAGTCTTTCACAACTAAGGAAATATGAAAAAGCTGAAGCATTCATTTGGTGTGTTTTCTTTAGAATTCGGCACGAGACGCAATGTAAACGTAAATTCTTAGAGACCTTTATAATCTCCATTAGTTTTTCCTTGTGAAATCTCCTCCACTGCAAAACAAGGGTCCTGTATGTGATAGGAAATCGCCTGGCTTGAAATAGGAAACGACATCGAAAATGTCAGACTTGATAATCTCTATGCTGGAGTGGAATGTTTCTTTCGTCGCCATATTAGAAGAGTCATACCGGAAAACGGAAATCTGTCGATCGATGCGCGGGAAGTATTACTGTATGCGCACACGTTTCGGATAGCGAAATAAGAATTGATCAGACGTCGGTGGATATTTGGCGGGAATCATCAACATATGTGTCATGTTGCAGACCTGGGCTGTCTTGTGTTTGTAGAGGGATTGACAGCTGTCGTAGACAGTACAGACACACACGCGCGCGCGCGCACACACACACACACACACATTTATTATTATTATTATGTTTTGTTTTAAAATTATATATATAGTATTATAAATAGCCTCACCGATTGTACTGACTGATGACGCTTCTCAGCATTTTGCGATCGCGCCACTATAAGATATGTCAGTTCGTACGATGACGTATTTCTATGCATTAATAAAAGTCTGGCAAGAAGCGAATCTCCCCGTTTCATTTCTCTCTCTTTCCATAAATTTGTCCAGTTGTTACACTATGTTTCAGTTGGTATCTTTTCATCATATGACCATAAAATGGTGATTACTATTATTTTTTTTTGGTCGGCGTCTGATGTTTAGGGGTAGAAAACGCAATTACACTTCTACGACAAGCATAGTTCAAACTCAGGTACCGGCGATTGTAACCCTTTAAAATAAAGTTGAACTGAATTGAATTTCATTTATTTGGAAGCTTCCAAATCGTTTTGCACTGATTTTCGCAAAGGTGTGAGCGTCGGACGATAAAGGAGTAATGGGGAATTACAGATCGTAAAATTGCCTAGTTAATCACAGTCAACAAATGGTGTAGTTGATTGCGAGGTCCTTAAAAGACATTCAACTATCCCGGGGCCCATAAGGGAAGCAAAGAATAGCAACACTGTAGCCTACCACGCATGTTGTAAGATGCGACTAAGGAGGATATGGTTCCGTCGCCCTGCTACTGAGTGCGTGCGTGGCGCGACACTGTGAGCTGTGAGTTTCGTGTGAAATGCTTTTGAATCTGCCCGAGGTTTTTTGGAACGTGATTGCATGTTCGGAGCGATGGCAGCTGGCTATGTCCCAGAGTTGACCGGTTTTTGCCTTATGCAGAAATGCGTGGCTGCTGGGCTTCTGGTTGACTGCCACTGCCATCGACGATGAACTGTATTTTCGTGGACTGTGTGATATTCTTGAAATCTTATTGTATCCATGTGCCTAGATATTTGAATTTTTGCGCTAGACTACATTAACCCGCTCCGAGGGGAAGGTGTTACGGACACAATTCGTAATCTCGAATACCGCGTTCGAAACACAGCTGTGGGCGATTTTACAGCAGACCACCTTACGTTGGTTTTTTATTAAATGTTATGGGTGCCGGTGGATCAGAAAGCAATAGCAAACTACTAAACGTCAACTTGCCAAGAAATCACGGAACCGCAAAAAATGCTGAGGTTGCTTGCTACGTCCTGTAAAGGGTACGCAACTAATTACATTGACACTATTTACTTTAATTGTACATTTAGGCGTGATCGGTTCTTGGCTAGTAACTTTACTTATGACTTTGAACTCAAGAGTACTCCACACACGTGCTACTACTCTCAGCACTCTGGACTGATTTTTGTGTTAGGATTAGCTTTCCCTTTTACCAGTGTCCCTCGCCATCAGGTAATTTACTACCCCAAGCCAAAGACGAGAAGTCAACATTTTAGGCAAACTGACGGGTGTAGGGATTGAACCCGTTATCCCGGCATCAGCACACCGGATGTGAAGAGAAGGCGCTCTTAACCATTCCGTCATGCTGACCTCCTACATGTGATTTGTTGTTGTTGTTGTTGTTGTTGTTGTTGTTGTTGTTGTTGATGATTTCGTATAATAATACGCAATGTGTTCACTCAATAGCTAACATGACAACATTTACAAGCGACTTGCTGCAAGCTATATGCAGGGCTTCAAAAATAATTTTCTGAAGTATTTTATTGTTTTTTGTTTTGTTACTAGTACTTTGGGTTCTCGCACTTTGTGTTGATGAATTGTTTTAGCTTTTTCCCATTTTCTGTGAAATTGTTTCTAATTTTATTATATCGACCAACACTGTTCTTTTAAAGGAGGTAGAGGCGGGGTTTAAATGCAAGAAAATCGACATCTTGGCACCTGATTTTATCCCATATTATTTCTCCAGAGCAGACTGCCAAAAACCTCGCACAGAGAACGAACTCAGTAACTTCAACAACCTCCCAGGGGTCTCCAAAAACATTGCACTAGTGAACCAAATGGCGGAGTCCTAAAGAGAATCCCAGATGTTTTGGACCGTTAGGCAGGCGGCTTAACCACTTGGCCACTGCACTGAGACCTCTTTCCTCCCCCTTCCTTTATTCCTCCTATAATTTGCAGTCTTGATTGCAGAAAATGAACAGGACCTGCATCATTTAGTAGATGCGGTTGTTGCACACAGTGTGAACAACTAGGGTTAGAACTGAATTGTAAAAAGACACAGATTATAGTTGTCACCAGGGAAAAGGAAATACCACAATGTAATATACAAGTAAATGGAAATATTCTTAAACAAGTGAATCGATACAGTTATCTCGGAACAGACATAACATTTGGGAGATGCATTGAAGAGATTAGAACAAGAATTGCCATTGCGAAGGTAGCCTTTTGCTAGATGAAAAACATACTGATCAATAAAAAGATATCAACTGAAATGAGAAAAAGAGTGTTGAAGTGCTACATAGAACCTGAAACTTTGTATGGATGTGAAGCGTGGACAATGAGCAGACAAGATGATAAACATCTGATGGCTGTGGAAATGTGGTTTGTGGGGAAAATGCAAAGAATACCATTGACAGGCAGAAAAACCAGTGAACAAATCCTTCAAGAAACAAATGAAGATGGTAACTAGAGACATTAGACGTAGACAGTCAACAATTCAAAAATTGTTGGGCATGTTATGAGAAGAAATGAATTGGAGAACTTGGTGACAATTGGCAAGATCGAAGGGAAGGTACCAAGGGGAAGACCGAGAAGTAAATACCTGGATGGCTTGGCCATGTGGCATGGTCGAGACAGAAACATGGAGCTGATCCACGACTATTGATCGAGTGAGATGGCGAAACATGACCGCCCACGCTTATTGGCATGGCACATGATGGATGGGTGGATGGAATTTGCAGTAGATCTCGAAGTTAATTTATCAGATTGTCCATAATTTAATAAAACAGTCATTTACTCTACTGGGACATAAAGCTGTGATACTGTGCTTGTGCAAAGCGCAAATAATGACGATCTGCAAATGTCACAATATTGGTGGCAGATAAAGCAATAGACCTACAATAATTGTTGGACATTGTGGGAACAAAGAGTGCAAAGAAATTACTCTCGTTGAATATCAAGAAAACAGTAAATTTGGTGATAACAAAGAAAATAGTGACACTAAAATGTGGCATAAAAATTGAAAAGAAAATTCTTAAACAAGTGAATACCTTGGGGAATTCATAACATCAGATTGAAGATGTACAACAGAGATCAAAATCAAAATAGGGCAGGCCAAAAGCTGTATTTCATAAAATGAAGAGTATCTTATGCAATAAGTCATTATCACTGAATGTAAGAAAGAGAGTGATGAAATGCTATATAGCACATGTGTCAAACTCGAGGCCAGCGGGCCACATGAGGCCCGGCGAACAATCATATCAGGCTCGAGAGGTCTCAACCGACGTACACATATATTCGGCCCGAGAGAGAATTTTAGGCAAAACTATTTTTTAATGGCCAAAATATAAAGTGTAAGTAAAATTCCCTAGTTAGCATTCTTCCCAAATGATAGGCTACCTGAGAGCTTTCTCACTTCGATAAGAATAAGCGAAAATTTAATTTGTGTAGTGAGTGCATGTTCGTGGTTATAGTGAAATAGCAACGTTCAGTTGCTCGTTTTGGATTGGCGCATAAGAAATGAAAGTAGTCTAGTGCCCGGATATTACATCACATTTTCCCGCTACAGCTAACCTGATATCAATCAAGCGTCTGACGGTAGACGCACAATCTTTTTCTAAATCAAAGCTAGCCTTTAAAATGACCAAGAGAAACGTTGATTCTGAAATCAGAGCCTTTGAAAGCCGATAGAAGGCTGAATATATGCTTACTGATATTGGTGGTAAACATGTGTGTCTAATTTGTGGAGATGTGGCTGTTATAAAAGAATATAATCTGAGACGGCACTACGAGACTAAACATCAAGACAAGCTAAACAGTCTGAATGCAGAACACAAGCTACAGAAGGTAGAAGAATTGAAGAGGCATCTAATATCACAGCAGATGCTTTTCACCAAAGCAAAAGCACAAACTGAAGCTGCTGTGAAAGCAACTTTTATTTTGGCGCAGGAGATCGCAAAATCAGGAGAGTTTTTGAAGCGCTGCATGATGAACGTGTGTGACGTCTTGTGTTCAGAAAAAAGCAGATGTTTGCCATGGTAAGCATTAGCAGAAATACGGTTGTTGATCGGGTGTATGAGATGGCCACTGATGTGAAAACACAGCTGACTTTGTTGCCATCTCCCTTTCTGTCAATGAAAGTAATGACACGACTGACACTGCACAGCTCGCCATCTTCATCCGTGGAGAGGACTTCAGTTTGAATGTTACAGAAGAAATATTGGACATGAAATCCATGCATGGGACAACGACAGGAAAAGACATTTTTGACAACGTATGTCAAAGTTTAACCAACATGAACCCGCCTTGGGACAAACTCGTTGGACTAACAACAGATGGAGCACCGGTTGGAAGGATGCTGTTAAAGATGTAGGAGAACTGTGCTGGTGAATTGAAAGCATATCACTGCATCATACATCAAGGATAGCAGTGTGGTGAAGTCCTCAACATGGAAGATGTCATTAGCACTGTAACACCAACCGCCAACTTTATCAGAGCCAAAGGTTTAAATCACCACCAATTACAGTCTTTTTTGCAGGAAATAGAGTCAGCGTTCGGCGACATGCCTTATCATACAAAGGTGCTGTGGCTAAGTAAGGGGAAAGTTCTCAGTAGATTTTTTCCAGTTGATCGAAGAAATCTGTCAAATCATGGACAGTAAAGGAAAAGATTCCACAGTTTTTCGGGATAAAAAGTGGAAATGCGAGTTGGCGTTTCTGTCTGATATGACCACTCATCTCAATTACTTGAACCTGCAGCTCCAGGGACGGAATAACTTTATCACTTTTATGCATGATGCAGTGAAGGCATTTCAAGTGAAGCTGCGCTTATGGGAGACACAAATGCACCAATGCAACCTGTCTCACTTTTCTTGTTTCCACGCAATGTAAACAAAGTCGATGCTATGGTGTTTCCCAATGCACACTTTGCTGAAAAACTTAGCTTACCTCTGGCCGAGCTCGCAATGCGCTTTAGTGACACTGAAGCACTGAAAAGTAATTTCAAGCTGTTTCGTAATCCATTTGCCATAGATGTGGAAACTGCACCTGTAAGTTAATAGAGCTGCAATGTAATGGGACACTACAGGCAAAGTACGAGACTGCGAGGCTTGCACAGTTCACTCGTTTCATTCCTGAAGAGATGCCCCGGCTTCGTCTACATGCGGCTCGAGCCTTGAGCATGTTTGGTAGCACATATCTGTGTGATCAGTTTTTGTGTGTGATGAAGATTAACAAAATATCACTCAGGAGTGTCTTACTGATGAACACTTGCAGTCCATCATGAGAATCTCAATGACACAGAACATTACTCTCAACATAAACGAACGGGACGCAGAGGTGTTTCCAAGGCACCTGGGCCAGGTTATATACTAGCCAAGACCTATTGACGTGTCCTCATCGAGCGTTCTGGGCAACAGGTCCCTTCGGGGTCCTGGCTAAAGTCAGTAGGATCGCCGATTCCTCCGAAGTCGGAGAGTGTCTGCCTGTACGGCGAGGATCCAACAGTCTGCACACCAATAAGCCAGACATGGGACAACGGATACTCATGCAAACCTCAGTTCCTGTATGACATCACACTGATGTTGGACAACAGGATGCCTTCATGCGACATACAGGACATCGCGTTGGAGCTCAAGCCAACGAACACAAACAAGCAAGCAACATAAACTAACTTGTAGCCAAGAAAAGATGCCAAATATCGTGCTCTGACAAATTGACGTAGAGTGAAAATGTGTATACCAATGATATGTTATTGTTAAAACATTTTGTTTTTGTTTTAATGTATATTAATGTTTAAAAATGGTTTAATTTTCGGCTTATTGAATGTTTATCCTGTTCGGCCCGCAACCTTACGTTCTGTGTATTACCTTAGCACTCTCTTTCTTACATTCAATTATATTGACTTATTGCATAGGATATTCTTCATTTTCTGAAGTGCAGCCTTTGCTTGCTCTATTCAGCTCTTTATCTCTGTTGTGCATCTTCCATCTGATGTTATAAATATCCTTCAGACTACAGCTACATATAAATAAATATCCCATTTGTGGCTGACTTGGTCACATGATTATTAATCTGAGCCAGGCGATGGACCCTAATATAACTTCTTTAATGAGGTTGACCGGAGTAAGGGCAATGGAATAATCGAAATGAAAATTGACCACATCACGAGCCAGGTGTCGATTGGTCAAACATGTGGAATAGCAACATATATACAATACG
The DNA here is from genome assembly GCA_963921405.1 of Cepaea hortensis. Classification (NCBI taxonomy): domain Eukaryota; kingdom Metazoa; phylum Mollusca; class Gastropoda; order Stylommatophora; family Helicidae; genus Cepaea; species Cepaea hortensis. The sequence goes on from OY992886.1 coordinate 83,408,406, forward strand.
TCCCATTGCCTGAAAACGGGTCCTTTACTTTTCAACTTACAACCAATGGATCCAATAAGTATAGTTAACAACCATAAAGTTGTGTCAACATCGATGGATAGAATACACAAGTTCAGACTCAAGATCGGTGTGCCCAGAACAAGAACAACACAACAAACATGCAAGTGAGTTCGTCAGACAACGCCGTACTGACAAACACAGTCGCTGAACCATTGCGGAGTCACTACAGAGGTTATCGTGGTGTCATATGGACATGTCCACAGTGCAATTATGATAGCTTGCAGCCAACAGAGCATGGATATAGACAATAGTATTTATGTGGACAGAGAGAAAAACCAATGGGCAGGTCCTACAAGAAACAAATGAAAACCGTAAACTGATTAGAGAAATGATACCTAGACAGTCACAATTTTTGGACACGTTATGAGAAGAAATAAACTAGCGAAGTTGGTGACAATTTGCTAGATTGAGGGGAAGAGAACAAGGGGAAGGCAAAGAAGTAATATCTGGGTGGTTTGGCTTCGTGGCATGGTCGAGACAGGAACACTGAGTTGGTCCAAGACTCATGTGATCGTGTGAGATGACGTAACATGAATGTCCACGCTTATCGGCATGGCACATTATGATGTTGATTTATATAACATACCAGTAGACGTATGCATACCTTAGACTACCATGGTTACTGTTTAAAAATTGGGGTTAATTACCCTACAGATAAATGTGTAAGTGGTCAGTCTTTATAATCGTCGTGGTAGCGCGGTGGCTAGTACGCTTGCTTGTCGGCCCTACGGTGTTAGTTGCATATCCTTTACAGGACGTAGCAGTCAACTCCAGCATGTTTTGGCTGTTTGTGATCTCCTAGCATGTTTACATTCAGTAGTTTGCCATTGTTTCTGAACGACCGGCGCTCATTCTGTTTTCTTTTTAAAAAAAACAAAGCAAGACGGTCTGCTGCCCAATTGCCTGCAATTGTGTTTCGAAGGCTGTATGCGGGATAACGAACTGCTCCCGTAACCTCTTCGCCACGGAGCAGGATGTGTATTTGTGCATACTCGAGTGTGTGCGTGATTGTGGGTATGCCTTTATGTGCATATACGTTACTATGTAAATACCTTCCTATGTATATACCTGTCCATGTATATATTTCTATATATCTGCATCGTGCTTATGGCAACGTTTATCTTTCGCATGAACTTCCATTGACCTCACCGCTTGCATATCACTATAATCTTAGCAGATAGACTTAATTAGACGGCAGTGGGCTGAGAACACTATATTTAACCTAATCAACACAAGCTGCCAACAGTTTCCGACAGAACTGACGCGAGAAATGACATTAAACTGACCATAGCAATGCAGATAGAAACATTAATTTGCCATGAATTTTTGCAACTTGACATTGTGGTGTCCCGTACTTGCAGTATCAATTTACCAATGGAAAAAAACAAACAAACACGTGTTTCAGTTTAAAAGTAAGAGGTCTCAATAATGTTCACACGCAGGCCATGAGTAAACGAACTTAGGCACGCTTGTCGTAGTAGTAAATGAAAATATATACAATATTTATAAATAAAATTTTCATTACAGTAATATGTAGTTTGGGTGTAAATTACATTTAAGTCTCAAACAACAGCATCAAAGTATAACACTGTTGCTACAACAACAACAACAACAACAACAACAACAACAACAACAACAACAACACCTACTACTACTACTACTACTACTACTACTACTACTACTACTACTACTACTACTACTACTACAACTACTATTACTACTGCTACTACTACAACTACTACTACTACTACTACTACTACTACTACTACTACTACTACTACTACTACTACTACTACAACTTCAACGACTACTACTACTACTGCTGCTACTACTACTACTACTACCACACTACTACTACTACTACTACTACTACTACTACTACTGCTACTACTACTACTACTACTACTACTACTACTACTACTACTACTACTACTACTACTACAACTACGGCTAGTCATTCAACAACTATAGTACAGCTACTGCTGTTTTGAAGATGCTGATAGTAGTACTGCAACAACAACCATCACCTCTATTATTACCACAATCACTACTACAACTACTATTGCTGCTAATAATACTACAACTATTATTATTATGGCCGATCTCCCTGGCGAAGGAGATATTGACTTTCTCCGTAATCCCGTATATCCTCGTAGAGTAACACAGCTGCGTGAGATGCGGTAGCGGATCGCGTCGCGTTGGTTACGTAGGGGGTATGTGAGCCGGTCGCTCAGAAAACAATGGCAAATTACTGAGCGTAATCTTGCCAAGACACCAGCGGCAGCGGTTAAATGCTGGTGTTGACAGCGATGTCCGGTAAATAGGATATGCGGGGAGAAACATTATTATTAAGAACCACTATGGCGTGGCCAAAATACAGGCCATGGCGATCAAATCGTGCGCATCTCACGAACGGGATCGTAAGACATTAGAACACCGTCTCATCTGCCAGTTGGGTTCACTCTCCCCACATGGCCTCAATGTCCAACACAGTTTCATTTAAGTTGTAACCATCCACCCTTCCCCACACCTCCCGTCCAGGAAGTTGTATTGTTCACTAAAAATGTTAGTTGCATGTTCTCTACAGGACGTCGCAGTCGACCCAAACATTATTTTTGCTGTTTGGGATTTCTTGGAAAATTTGCGTTGAGTGGTTTGTCATTGTTTTCTAAGCGACCGACACTCATACCATTCTATGAGGACCAACGCAGTGCGTCTGTATCCAGTCACCCGCAGCTGTGTTTCGAGCGTGTGATGCAGAATTGCGAACTGCGTCCGTGAAACCATCGCCACCAAGCACTAATCCCTAGTTTACATTTTGTTCACAAGGGCGCCTCCCCATTCCCCCAGCTGATGTTCTCAAGCCGGGTAGGTTAGCAAATCCCTAAGCTTCTGGCGTTATTGACCTTTAGTCCACTGACCATACATCCGGTTCATACCATCCACTCAAACGCGTCGGTCGCTGAAGACGTATTCAGCCAAACAAGGATACAGATAAGTAACCTTAATATGTTCATGGTGTTATTCATGTGGTTGTGTGTTTGTCTGTGTTTGTTTGTTCTCTGCTGACGAAGACCTTAACCGCAACGTCCATTTGGTTTCTTGTAATCGTGTTCTAGTAAAGCTTACAATCTACTTCTCGTTTTTTTAGGGGGGGGGGGATTATTCATTCATTGGCTTATTATTAGTAAGACTACTACCTCAACTACTACTACTACTACTACTACTACTACTACTACTACTACTACTACTACTACTACTACTACTACTAATACTACTACTGCTGCTGCTGCTGCTGCTGCTGCTGCTGCTGCTACTACTACTACTACTATAATTCAATAATGACTACTATTACTACAATTACTTTCATTGCTACTACTACTATAACTGCGACCACGACAGCTACTAATACAAGGTGAATACAATTCCTGAATTATTTAAAATGTTTATAAATTATGGCATATTTTCGTGATAAAATACATTCTTAGACGGTCGTTTTCGATTGTGAATTTGCAGGAGAATCCGCAACTGTTTAAATTGCAAATATACAGAACTTCTTTTCCGACAAAAGTAAAAGAAAAAGTGAGCATCATTTCGTTTCTAGCTGTGGATGTAATGTAAAATGTAATTTACAAACTTATAGTTTTTTTCGACAGTCAGGTCTTAGTCAGATATAACTGAGCTACCATATGAACAGAAAAAGACCAGGAGCATTTGAATGCAAAAATGTTCGTAAAATTAACCTCATAAACCATGTCGCTAAGCTTCTACTCAGAATTATAATGAGAAGAACAAGAAAGAAAAGTTGAAATTGGTAAAGTAAACAGGGTGGATTTGTGGAAGGAAAGGGTACAAACAATGCGATATATATACATTACGGACACGAATAGAAAAATCAATAGAGACACAGACAGACATATATTTATGCTTCATATATTATACTAAGGAATTTGATAAAAGTAAAACACGATGAAGTGATTAAAATGTTGAAATATATTAACATTGATGGGAAAGATCTAATAATAATATAGAATATTTACTGGTAACAAGTAGCAGCAATTAAAATGGGAAATAAAGAGGGTAGTTATGAATAAATAAAGCAAGGAGTACGACAGGGGTATGTCTTGTTGGACATTGCAGTAACAGAGAGTGCAAAGAAAGGACTCTCTTTAAATATCAAGAGAATAGTAACAAAGGACTCTCTTTAAATATCAAGAGAATAGTAACTATGGTGATATCAAAGACAATGGTGACACCAAAATGTGAAATGGAAATAGAATTGAACATTCTTAACCAAGTGGATAATTTTAAATACCAAGGGGCATTTATAACATCAGATGGAAGATGCACAACAGAGATTTATAGCAGAATATGGCAAGCAAAAGCCGCATGTAAGAACATGAAGAGTATCTTATACAATAAGTCACTATTATTTAATGTAAGAAAGAGAGTGTTGAAATGCTATATAGAACCAGTTTTGCTGTATGGCCGGCAATATTGGAATGTAAATGAACAAATTAGAAAGAACTTAGAAGCAACAGAGATGTGCTTCCTGAGACAAATGCTGCGAATTCCTTTAGACAGCCAAAGTAACTAACTATGTCAGCTTGGCAGAGGCTAATGAAACTAGAACATTATATACAACAATAAGAATAGGACAAACAGCTTTATTTGGTCATGTGATGAGAAAAAAGGCACCGGGGAACATCGTGACAACTGGAAAGATCAAGGGTAAGACAGGCAGAGGCAGACCAAGAAAAATGATGCTGGATAGACTGAAGCGGTGGCATGGAGGAATATCATCAACAAAGTTGATCCAGAACACTAAAGACAGAGAACTGTGGAGATCCATGAATGCATATACCAGCTGGCAGGGCACCTGCTGAGGATGACCGGAAGATAGTAGACAGTACTAGTTGCTTTCTTTTAGCGCAGAATATTGGGCGGCGCTCACCAAACCGACACCTCACATTGTACCAATGGTCGGAGGAGTGCAATAGGGAGGGTACAAGCCTTATCCTAGTGGGAGGAAATGTTACGTAAAGACTAAATGTTTTGGCAGGGCAAACCAGGCGCTAAGCCTTGGTCGGTTACTGGTCTAGGATTTAAGCTCTAACAGAAGAACAGTTAGAGCATTGCTTTGCTGATCTAGCGGCTTCTGCAGCTTGTCTTGTTCCAGGCCGAGAGAGGGATCATGCTGCATGGACAACACGTGGTCTCTAAATTCAGTCCAGGCTTTGTGCTATGAAAAGTTATAACACCATCTTATAAACTGTCGTCTTTCAAGACGGTCAGGTGCCAGTCAGTCTTCAGAAACAAAATTGATTTTGATATCCATAAGGTCGATTCCGATTCAGCCGCAGATTAGAGTAAAATAAATGTCTCGAAGTAGTTTCCTGTTATGGGTCTGTGATGTGGTAGCGACGTCACATTTTGTAGGTCTGAGAGCAAGGAGGAATAGGTGATCAGTCTTTCCCTCACTTTAACAAGTGACGAGTCAACCCGTCGAACCCGCGTCCAGTCCTGCTCATGATATTACCAGCGCAGATTTCTATCAACTTCGCCGGAGCGCATGCCAGATTGGAGTAAAGGCTGCCAGAATTAACAGATGGTATTTGGAATATGCCGGTCTCCCTGGTGTAGTAGTTACACGACTTTCTCCGTAATCCCGTATACTCTCATGAGTAACGTGACATTTGCGAGAATCGGTAGAGGTTCTCTCCGCGTCGGTAACTTATGGGGTTTGTGAGCCGGTCACTCAGAAAGCAATGGCAAACTACTGAGCGTAATCTTGCCAAGAAATCAGCAATCAGCTGAAAGATGCTGATGTTGACAGCAATGTCCTGTAAAGGATATGCGAATCCCAAAAAAAAAAAATTGGAATATGCGTTTAGGGATTTATAGTCCCGGTTACAAACATAAACATATGGTCATAAACCAAATCATATTAGGACGCGAATAATTATATAACTAAATTACCCTGCTTACCAGTAACCAAGGCTACTATAGCCATTCTCCTACTAGGCATATTCATTCTACTACTACACTAGTCATTCTACTACTTAAATTAATCATTCTGTTACTACAGTCTTGGTTAGACACATAAACATATGGCTATAAACCAGAACACATTAGGACACAAACAAGTATATCACTAAATGACCATATTTTCCAGTATCCAAACAATGGCTTCATCAACTTACCTTGTTTGCCAGAACCGAGATAATCAAGGTCCCGTTGCCTACCAAGCCGACCACAAAGATTAGACCAAATACAATGGGGACTGCTTTGCTTTCTATGGTCGATTGTATCGCCCAC
>OY992886.1:83417283-83457283 GCA_963921405.1 Cepaea hortensis
TGACGATATGGAAAGACAAATTGACGATATGGAAAGACAAATTGACGATATGGAAAGACAAATTGACGATATGGAAAGACAAATTGACGATATGGAAAGACAAATTGACGATATGGAAAGACAAATTGACGATATGGAAAGACAAATTGACGATATGGAAAGACTGACGCTGCTGCAGCGGCGCAGTGGCGAATTGACCTCACTGCTGAAAATAAGGGTGGGGGGGGGGGTGGGGGGGGGTTGCGATAGCAGACCGGGCCGACAACCCCTAATTCTGGTTAAAACCAAAGTTTCGCAAAACCAAACGAATCAATTCCCCCGGGACTCACCGAAAGTGGTGGTGGGGGAGAGGGGGGGGGGGGTGGTGATGGATCCACTGATGCCCCAACGGTAACAACTTGGGAAGACATAAGGACTTCGACTCCAGTCTCACAATCGGGCTGGCCGTGTGTCTGTGGTAAAGGCTTCACCACGCAGCGGGGGATGCACCACGAGATGATAATAAAAGTGGCTCTGTCACTGACGTGGCAGGTGAATCGGTAGAAGATCTCACAGTGCTGAGAATATTCGTCTTGACCATTCTAGCGGTGCAACCGAGCACCTTTCTGTGGATCCACGCGTGAAGATTAAGTTCCCGCCCGATTGCGAAAGGGAGGCATGGGAACGACTAGAGAACATACTGTCCCAAGCACTGGATGAAGAACTGAAGAAGCCACGGCTGAACGAGAAAATAGAGAGGTTTGGAGAAATTGTATATTCCAGTGTCTGCGTCAATTTGGTGGCAGTTAGAGGAAAAAGGTTACCATCCCGCAGATGAGCAGGCGATAAAAGCTAATCGCTGAGGCGAGAGTGCAGAAGAAAGCTGCCCGGAAACGATTTAAAAGGGCAGATGTATATGAGAAAGAGGGTCTGCGAGAGGTTTGAAATTTTTCCGTGAACCATTCCAATTCGCAAGAAACTTGTTCGAACAGCCACGATCTGGCAACCTCTGCATTAAGAAAATGGAGTTGGAGGAGCAAATGGTACTCTCGTACTCGGATGTACAGCGCAACGTTCCATTTGGAGAAATAGAAGTGCTGGTATCGCCAGAAGAACCTATAGTAGGTTTCAAACATCATGACAAGGCTCCACCAGACACTGAGATCCGCGTGGAGGTACCAACGAATAAGTCCGGAGTGGAGCAAGGCCAATGGAATCTTCATACCCAAGCAACATAACTCAACAAACATTATCCAGTTTAGACCAATCTCTCTTCTGAATGTCGAGGGCAACTATTCTTCTCAGTCATGGTTAGCAGAATCACGACATACATAATGGCGAACATGTATATCGACAAGGCGGTTTAAAAGGGGGCAGACCAGGTGTTCCTGGATGTGTGGAAGATGCTACCATGATCTGGGCAGCTATCCAGAAAGCAAAGAGCGAAAAGTCAGACCTCCACGTTGTATGGTTGGACCTGGCTAACGCCTACGGGTCAGTGCCCCACCAGATGCTGTGGCAGGCCCTTAGGATGTACCACGTGCCTGAGGAGATTATCACATCGATGCTTACTTAAGCAGTATTTCTCCGGGTTCACTCTCTGTTTCTCCTCCTCGACGTTCACCACCAGATGGATTGACCTCCAAGTGGGTATAGCGATGGGATGTGTGATTTCGCCGACACTGTTTGTCATGGCCATACAGGTCGTTCTGATTGCGGCATTTGGCTACGCACAAGGACCGAGACTCAAGGAGGATTGTAGGATGTCGCCACTCAAGGACTTCATGGACGACACAACTATCCTGACACCAGAAGAGAGTCATGCACACCGCATGCTTCAAAGGCTTTGATCAACTGATCGACTGGTGCAGGAAGAGATTCAAACCCAAGAACTCAAGAAGCCTGTCGATCATGAAGGGCAAAGTGGCGGCAACTGCATTCAAGGTGGCTAACCAGGCGATCCCCATTTTAATGGAGGAGCCCGCCAAGAGTCTCGGCCGAATGTATTATTCCTCGCTCATAGACAAGATCGCAGTAAAATACATGCGCGAGATAACAGGAAACGGTCTGCGAGCCATCGAAAAGAGCAGACACATTGGAAAATGCTAGGTCTGGTGCCTCTAGTTCATACTGATCCAGAAGCTGCTATGACATCTATTCATCTATGACATGTGCACGAGCATGGTAGAGGAGTTAGAGAAAAAGGTCAGCAAAGCCACAAGGAAATGGCTGGGAGTGCCACCATGTCTGACTGATGTAGCGCTGTACTCACAGAAGTCCAAACTCGTGCTCCCGTTCAAGTCTGTTGTTGAGGAATACAAAGTTGGAAAAGCAAGGCTCGCGATGATGTTGCGCGAGTCCCAAGATGAAACAATGAGTGGCTCCCAGCCGACGCTCAGGACGGTAAGGAAATGAAAGGTTGACGAGGCAGTCAAATCAGCACAACATTCGCTTCAGCTAAAGGAAGTCATGGGACATACTCAGTCCAAGAGACAACGCTTTGGCTACCAAAGCGACACACGATGGTGGTGGTCAAAGGCGTCGGCCAGGCAGCGCAGAGACATGGTAGTCAAGGAGATTCGCGAAGGCGAGGACGAGAAGTAAGTGCAGAAAGCGGTGCAGCAGCCGCATCAAGGGCAGTAAACAATATAAAATGACACAAATTAGTGCAGCTTTACATAACAGATTTACGACACATACATGACTTTACGGCGATTAGCCTTCATCAGCAAACAAACACATTCATAAACACAATATATAGTCAAGGAGATCTCATGTGACTACATCAAAAGGTGACGACAGGACGAGAAGAACAAAAAGATGGGGAAAAAATAGAACGGACGGGGCGGTGAACGGTGGAAGATAAGAGGTGTATGGTGATGGAGTATCGATGGGATATGGGAGGGAACTCCGCAGAAGTCCCTCTCGTGGAACGATATATGGCGCTTGCCGCCATTGAGAATAAGCTTTCTTGTCAGATCACTTTACGACCTCCTGCCATCAGCTGTTAACCTGATCAAATGGGGTTTATCCGAAGATCCAACATGTCCCCTGTGTAGCAGCACGCAGACTAAGAAGGCTCCGACCGTAGAATACAAAAGTCGAACAGCAGAGTCGACTGTCCTGACAGCCTGCCACCCATCCTCGGGGGCGCTGAAGACTTGGAGCTGACAGTAGACCTGCAGGACCGTGGCATATACTCAGCGGACAGCAGGACGTTTCAGCTGCTACCAAACATTGTAGTGTGATCTTCGTCAACTCAACAGTTACCGGTAAATCTAATCGAGCTGACTGCTCCGTTCGAGTACGAGTACGAGCAGCACACATATAAGATGGAGAAATAAAGTGACATGGTCGCAAGCCTGAGACACGAAGGATATACCATCAGGCTTTTCACCATTGAGATAGGCGCAAGAGGTCTTGTTACCAACTCTGCATACAACGTGGTGGAACAACTAGGTGTAAAGGGATAAGCAAGAACCCGGGCACTTCAAGGACTGGGCGAGGCAGCGGAGAAGGCCTCGAGCTGGCTATGGAGCAAGCGCAATACGGCGTGGGACAAGGATATGCAGTAAATGGTTCAACTTTGCCTGCAATGTTATTCACCGTCTCTCAAGAAGAACAACCTCGGTAACCTCTCCAGAAGAATACCACCTCACAATGAGACCGAAACAAGAGCCACTGCGAAGTCGACAATGGAAAATCTCGATAGATACGTACGACAGGAGAAAGATGTTTAGGAGTCATGAGCAAGACGGGCCCGCCTCCTGAGAGTGTCAGGAAAGTAAAGAGGCCGAAACATACGTCAGGGGGGGGGGGGGGGGGGGGCTACTTCTGATGATCAGAAACCTCCTCTCGTGCTTGCTCCCCGGGATAGTTTTTACCTCTGATTATATATATACATATATAGTTTCTCTTCAAGACCTTTAACTACCCGCATCATCATAATCAACATCATCATCATCATCATCATAATCATAATCATCATCATCATCATCATCATCATCATCATCATCACGTTTCCTTCCAGCAGCTGGCAATGGCGTTCATGACTCCCCACAGTACTCTGTCTATGGCTTTCTGGATCAAATCTGCTTTTGATATTCCTCCTGTGAAACCGTCTCAGTCCATCCAGCATAATTTCTCCCCGTCTGCCTCTGCCTATCTTCCCCTCGATCTTTCCAGTTGTCATGATGTTCTCTAATGCCTCTCTACTTATCACATGACCAAAGAAAGCTGCTTGTCTCTTTCTTAATGCTGTATATAATTTTCTAGTTTCATAGCCTCCCTCAGGCAATGGTTAGTAATTACTCTGGCATGGCCGAATTAATAAGAACGCGTGTTCTTAAACATCCGGTGTGCTGAAACCGAGTTAAGGAGTTGGATTATAATGTTGACATATCGAGCTTGACTTGGGGACGTTAATAACAAGTACCTCTGACGTCGGAGTGGGTTCGCCTGATGGCGAATGACACTGTTAATAGGTAAAGCTAATCTACACGCAACATTCAGTCCATCACTACTAGAAGTAGTGTCTATGGACTATGCTTGAGTTCAAAGCGAGTGAGCGCAAAAAACAAAAGTTACTCTGGCTAGCTACCCTATTTGTTTAAACTTACAATGCTGTAACCGCCTGCCCTTAATCACCAATGGGAACTGTTCAAGGGAAATCGGACACAGACTTGTCAAAACAATGCAGAAATAAACAGTATTCAGACTCCAGGGCACAAGATCAGCACACAAGGTTTAGCAACATTTGTAAAGAGCACGCATCTTTTCTCTGTGGCAACATAATCATGTGAATTGTGGACCGTAAGACCATTAACGAAGAAAACCATGCCTTCTGAGCTTAAGTACTGCAAGAAAGTTCATACAATATTGTGGATCAAGAAGAAGAAATATACTTCAATCGTTTAAACATAGCGGAATGGATAGGAGCTCTCGCCCTTAACCTTCCTGTGTGCTGAGCCCAGATAGCGGGTCAAACCCCTTCACCGGTTAGTTGGACTAAAATGTTGACTTCTCATTCTTGACTTTGGGACGTAAATTTAAAGTCCCTCAGAAGCCGGAGTGGGGTCACTTGATGGCGAGGGACTTGTGATAGGAAGAGCTAATCCACAAGCAAGATCAGCCCAGCGTACTACGAGTATTAGCATGCGTACGGACGACACTTGAGTTCAAAGCAAGCGGACGGAAATGGAAATATTGAAATGATACCGGATACGAAGATCGAAGAAAACGTACTAGTAAGACGATAGTGTATAGGAAACTACTCCTAGAATTTAAAAAAAAAATAAATTAAGTTGCATGTCCTTCACAGGACGCAGCAGTCAACTCCAGCATTTTCGCTGTTCGTGATTCCTGGGCAAATTTTACGTTCAGTAGTTTGCCATTGCTTTATGAACGACCGGCTCCTATACGTTTTTTTTTCGAAAAAATCAGCACCGCGATGTTTCGAACCCGGGTATACGGGCTCACAAACAGCGTTCGCAAGCCCTTAGCCATAGAGAAATACATTGGCCATATTAGTTGTTACTGTGTCATGGGAAAAACATTGATGGAAGGTAGGGTTACTGTAAGACGAAGGTGGGGTTTTCCAGCACGAAGATTGAGACATAAATAATTGGGCATGAGGGAGGCATGAGGCAGGAGAAATGGCAAGAGATGGAGACATGATATTACAGAATCCGTGTGCATGAGGGTACATGAGGCAGGAGAATTGACAAGAGATCGAGAAATTGTCCTGCTGGCCTTGATGCCAACAACGCTCTGCAATGTATCTGTTACTTGATGATGATGATGATGATGATGATGATGATGATGATGATGATGATGATGTGATGATGATGATTATGATACCTAGCAGTCTCTATGTTTCCCAAACATTAGTAAACGAACGGTATATGTGTCCTTTTTTCCAATATATGTGTCCTTTTTCCAATGTCCTTTTTAATTACCCCTACTCCGCTCAACCTCAGAAGAAAAGTAATAATTAGAGCTCATCCCAGCCTCAGATTAATAATCCTGTCACTGAATCAGTCACATTTCGTAAATTAATTTGAAAGAGATTGTTGTCCATATGATGTAATGGCTAGTATATTTAAACCAAAAAAGTAAAATAAAAAAACAGACATTTATATAATGATCTATTTTCGTCTGTGCAATTTCCCATCTTGTCAAACACATAACAATACAGCTATCCGACAAAATAAACTTGAATTTGTGTAATTTCCTTTCTTTCCAAACTACGCTTGTAGTTCTGTTGAAATCGTGGATAATTTATTTTAACTTTCCAGCTGGGGAGAGATGCGGAGATGTAATTACTTCCGAGTTGTTTAGTGCGCTTTGCGTTTATTAAACTGAACTTATTTTTGGCGGGGAAACCTGCAAATGACATGTGTAGAACACGTCCCACACACACATATAAATGCATAACATGCACAAGCACGCACACACACACACACACACACACACACACACACAACAATAACAACAACAACAACAACAACAACAACAACAACAACAACAACAAGTGTCGTTTTTAAAGAACACCTGCATTTATCTTACAATCAACAAAATTTGTATTTACATACATTCTCACATTCTCACACACACACACACACACACACACACACACACACACACACACACACACACAACAATAACAACAACAACAACAACAACAACAACAACAAGTGTCGTTTTTAAAGAACACCTGCATTTATCTTACAATCAACAAAATTTGTATTTACATACATTCTCACATTCTCTCTCACACACACACACACACACACACACACACACACACACACACACACACACACACACATATGTATATATAAGCTCACATATGTGCGTACACACATACACGCAAACATAGCACTATTTTCGTAAGAACTCCTGTCTGTAACATCAACATTCCTATTACGAGCACACACGCGCACACACACACACACACACACACACACACACACACAAGTAACCAATAATGAGCGCGTTGACACGTCTAAAGTTGTATGATCATATGGTGATAGCCCATATATTTATAGAAGCACTGAAAGAGCACACACACAATAACTACAAAGCACACACATGCACACCCTAAATAAAAATATTAAAAACACGTCGAATGTTTCGACCGAATTCTTCATTAACGGGACAACAGGAGCAAAACGACTGCAATATACACACAAACGATCAAACTCGTTTTGATTTTATCAATCGAGATTAACGAGACACAAAAATGGAGCTGATTCGCGATTCTGGCGAAACCACGCTTATCGGCATGGCACATCATGATGATGATGATGATGATGATGATGATGATGATGATCATGATCATGATGATGATGATGATGATGATGATGATGGTCCCTTACATGTTTTATTTAACTGATTCAGTGTCAAACTAAGCGTAGGTTTGGACCATGCGTGGTACACAATGAAATGAACAAGTATTATAATGTAAAATTATGTTCACTGAGCACTGAAATTGCGGAAGATATTGCGAAACAAAACACATAACATGATGGCAGTTGTACGACGATATATCGTCCTTCCGTCCACTTAGGAGATCACATTTAGCGATATATTATCTTTCGGCACTGAATCAGAAAAAAGTAAACAGTAAGTAAAGGATCCATTTAATCTCCTAAAGGCTCACTGGGCATATTGAGCTAGCTCTATATGTTTATGAAGGAACACGGACACAACACAGTATGTTCCACAGGTTTCACTAACAACAAAAACAACACACCCACCTGCTGGATCTGACGGGTTCAGAGTCACCGTTTCCGAAGGCTGTAGGGCTGCTGTTACCATGGCTGCCGTTTGTACTGTTGTCATCATCAGCCAGGCCGTTGTCCACGATCTTTCCTCTAGCAGTGACGAAAACGGAAGTGGCCGATGCCAGGAAGGCTAGCGTAATTGTCAGTGTCATGTCAGACTTTGGGGTCATGGTTCCCAAACACTGATTAATGTCAGGTTCTGTGCAGAAATATCATGTTCAGTTCTCGAATAACGAGCAGAAGTCCGAGTATAAGAAGAAATACACAGTTTAACAAACGACTTTAGTCTGTGGATTCCTGAAATTGTAGAAACACGTCGTTAATCCTCAAAATTACACCGAAGTGGATGCAGGTTAAATTATGAAGCATGATTATCAATGTGATATGCGCCTTCGGAAAGAGACTGAGCCATATGGGGTAAAACACAGTGCAACGAAGTCGATCCTCCCCCCCCCCCTTTTTTTTGTTTGCTTGCTAATATGTTGAATAAGCCATCATGGACCAACACAGGTGATGATCATTGAGAGGAGAGGAATTGGTTGGAAGAGCAGTTATCTCTTTAAAAGTACCTGAAAACTCTGTGATATGGGCATCAAAGGGTAAGAAGCGTCATACATAACCCCCATAGCTCGTATATGACTGTCTTGAAAGGTAGTTTTAAAAAAAAATTACATATCCTATTAACAGGACATCGCTGTCAACACCAGTATTTTACTGCTGTTGTTGGTGGTATGGCAAGTCTGCGTTCAGTAGTTTGCCATTGCTTTCTGAACGACCGGCGCAACGCGGTCTGCTGCCAAATCGGTCGCAACTGTGTCTCGAACGTAGGTAGGCGAGCTTACGAATCGCGTCCGTAAGCCCTTAGCCACGGAGATCGACTCTTGAAAGGTTATTGAAGTCAAATCATACAGAAACAGGAGGAAGGCAAGAGAAAACTGTTTTGTGTAGTTTTTGTAAACCATGCTTCTCAATAAATTGAATGCTTAACCATTCTCAGGACACTATGTGAAAGAGTTTTGGAAGCAATAACATATCTTTTCTTATGCTTCAAAGACTTCACAAACGCGTTTGGCAGCTTAGAACACGCGGACTTATTCAGACCACTAGAACCATTAAACATTGATGGAGACGTTCTACGATAAATAAAGAACAAATATTTGGTTTTACAGAAGAATGTTGAGCATTTCTTGGACAGGAAAATGAGTAGTCTAAATGTTTTGAAAGAGGCTAATAAACAAAGACATCTGATCACAACATTCAGAAAGAAGTAATCGTCATATTTTGGCCACACCATGAGAAGTGGAAACCAACTGAACACGAGACAACTGGAAACAATTGTGGAAAGAGGGATGTGGGGAAAGAAGAAAGAGGGACAGGATTCTTCACATGCCTTTTGTCAAGACGCGGAAAGGTGTCAGCATACGAACTGATCCAATCTGTTGTCGACCGCAAGATGTGGAGAAACGTGAACGCCCACAGCAGCCAGCAGGGAACTTGATGAATGCATATAGTATGCATGTCAAACAGTGGGATGTTGTTTACTTGTGGCCTTTTTTTTTTTTGCCCCATTCACTTCGTATCATGCTTCCCAATTCCCAGACGGGGATTTTAATTCTCGTTGAACCTTCAGTATTTATGTGTTGTTATATTTTCAATCTTGGTTTATCTCAAGCTGATAAATTTCCCACATTCAATACTTCTAAATTTGGGAGTTGTGATCGTGAGAACATTTACCGCCTCTCCAAAACCAGATTATGATATTTCTGTACAGTGTAATACCTTCTTCTTTACTGATGCCTAAATGCCATTATTCGTGCAAAGGGAGATATTTGGCGATTAGAAAACATACAGATCAATAGACAGCTGTCAAATGCAATAAGAAAAAGAGTGTTGAATTGCTATTTAAAACCTATACTGCAACGCAAGTGAAATGTGGACACCAAGCAGACAAGCTGAGAAACATCCAATGGCAGCAGAAATATGGTTTCTTGGGCACAGGCAGAGTAAACAATGGACGGATAGAAAAACGAATGAAGCAGTCCTTTAAGAAAGAAGCGAAAATCGTAAATTGATTCAATAAACTAGACATACTAGACACCTCCTAGATAGGTGTTTAGGCACATTATGAGGAGATATAAGCTGGAACACTTAGTGACAACTGACAAGACTGATGGCAAAAGAGCAAGGGGAAGGCAGAGAGATAAATACTTGGGTCTCATCTCATCATCTCATCTCATAATGTTCCTCTTGTACCTTGCGGTGTCGAGGTGAAGTATAAACATCGTGAGAGTGCCCGATTATGGGCTTCATGTATCGATATTCCCATGGACTCTGCTATTCCCTCCGTCCACCGTTTACGTGGGTTGCTTGGCCAAACGACATAATCGGGACAAAAACACAGGACGGAACCAGACATTTGTTGATTGCATGAGATGGCGAATCATGACCGTCTGCGCTTATCGGCACAGCACTTGATGATGATGATAGAGGATACACTGAAAGGGACTCGTATTCAAAACATTTCACATATATTAAGTCGAGGCTTTATGACACGAGTTGATCGGTTTCCTTGCTCCTAACATACCTTTTTCCAACCTAGTCTAGCTTCATTATGACAACTCAGTGTGTCAAAGCGACTCGATATTTTCACATTTAGTCAGCTGTTGTAATACGTAAAGTAAGGTAAAGTAAAGTAAAGTAAAGTATAGTAAAGTAAAGTAAAGTAAAGCAGAGCAGAGCAAAGCGGAGCAGAGAAGAGCAGAGTAGAGTAGAGTAGAGTAGAGTAGAGTAGAGTAGAGTAGAGTAGTTCCTTCTATGCCCTGGGATCTATTGGGTATATGATAAAAGATTAAATAAGGATTTAAAAGTGCAAGAGGAACGACTTCATTGCACCGGGTTTTATCCCATATGGCTCGGTTATCTTTCCGCAAGGCGACCTGCCGAAAGCGTCGCAGCAAAGCACGAATTCCGTAGCTCCAGCGACTACTCCCAAGAGCCTCCGAGAAAATTTCACACAGGAACCGAACGACGTACCCCGCAATCGAACCCATAAACTTCGGAACTCGAAACAGACGAGGTAGTCACATAGCCACGGAGAATCCTACCCCCGGGATGAAGGTGTAAGGGATCCGTGTGCACTACTGAGGTGCGGTGGTTGTACGGTAATAGTCACATATTTTATAAACCATTCGCCACTCGAAGCGTCATGGGGTCAATAGCGCATCGGAAGCCTTTATTTGACATGACATTTCCACGCACCCATTTCAGGCTAGATCGGCCTAGGAGCTCAGGACCATTTGAAAAACCTCCTCTAAGGGATTCAAACACAATCCCACCAGACTGGCAAGCTGGTGTGCTAACCACTGTGTTAACTCAGATACCATTATGTTTAGCATTTGAATATTATTTCAAATTTTCACATTTAATGCGTGGATAATTATTGTTTACCATTTAGCGCATATTCCACAATTTTGGGTTCTAATTTCGATTGCAACTCTTTAAACGTTCTGTACACACGAAAGAAACATATTCAAGTAAACTGTCGTGCCTTCCAGGTAAGAACTGTTATGTATTGTTATTAATGATTTTCTTGGGAACTTATCAGTTTTCTTGCACCTGACTGAACTTGAGATAAACAACAGCGAATATATCGCAAAGTTTAGGTTTAGTGAGTATCTGGAGCTTCTTCGTGTTGTCCTGTGTAGGTCATTCAATCATCAATAATTTTCAGTGCTGGCGTCACAGATTGTCACTCCTTGCATTGGTCAAAATTGAACCACACTGCCTTGGTATCAAAATACCTGTAAAATAAATAAGAAAACAGTATGACAGAAAACAATATGAATGGTACAACTGATAACTATTAAATTAATTCTTTCATAACGTTAGACTTTCGTATTTTTTTTAAACGTTGGCTTGCTTTGAACTCAAGTTTAGTCCATACATATGTTACAACTTCTAACTTCTAGTGCACGGGACTGATTTTTGCGTGTGGGGTAGATTTCCTTATTACTAGTGTCCCTCGCCATCAACCGAACGCACTCCATCGTCAGAGTGATGCAACAATAAGCCATACCTTTGTGAATTGCCCTTGGAGGCATTCCTTAAACTTCCCAGTACTTTCTAGAGGGTTTTGTTGAAATATGGCAGCAACAAGCAACAAACCTCATAACAAATAACACACGCTGTATCACAAGAAATAACGCAAGAAAATAGCTTAAGAAGTATCACTAGACATATTAAATAAATATTGCAAGAAATATCACAAGAAAATAGCTAAAGAAATATGGCTAGAAGTATCACAATAAATATATCAAGAAATATCATGGACTTTGCAAAAAAATATCCCAAGAAAATACTTCGAGAAATAGCACAAAATAATTGGAAGTAATTTTAATAAAAATTTGACAAGACATGTGAAAAGAAATACACTAAGATATATCACATAAAACATCACAAAAATAACAAATAAATAAATATGTTTGCATATCCTTTGCAGGACATCGCTGTCAACATCAGCATCTTTCAGCTGATTGTTGATATCTTGGCAAGATTGCGCTCAGTAGTTTGCCATTGCTATCTGAGCGGCCGGCTCACATGCCCCGTAAGTTACCGACGTGATTCGAACAACTGCTGATTCTCACCGTCGTCACGTTACTTACGAGAGTATACGAGATTACGGAGAAAAGTCGCTAACCTCTAGGCCAAGAAGCCGGCCACAAAAACAACACAAGAAAATAATTCAAGAAATATCACAATAATTGCGGACATTTTCTAAAAATATTGGTTGCCAGGATAGAAGGACATTAACATTTTAAACATAGTATAGGGTGTATTTTTAATGACTGTGGGGTGTTTGAAAATATTGCCATTCCAAATTTTGTTTTACCCTCTGTGAACTCATACAACATGAAAGGTAAATACACAACTTGGAAAGGCAATATCTTGAAAAACCCCACAGTCATTACAAATACACCATGTATCTTCATCAGGGGCTCACTTGCCATCAGAAAAGTTTACAACCAGGCCAGCTCGGCACTGCACAAGAATGCTAGTAAACTATGTTGGAAATTTATAACCAACAGCTGAAATTACAGATTAAAGAAACATTTAAGACTGAAAGGAGGAAATACATTCAACTGCATCACGCTTTCAGTTCGGCGGTTAATGTTATGCTATTGAGACGTAAACGTTGCATATCTTTGTAAAGTTGTTTCTATTCGCACTACGAGACAGTGACTTTTCGTGAACCAGAGTCTGGTAGCATTCGGGGCAAGACCTACTCTTTATAGCGAGGGGAGTCCTCTCTGCACAAATATCCTACTAGGACAGTTGTTCTCAACCGGTGGGGAATTCCCCCCCCCCCCCCAAGGGGAATTTTAAGGTTTCCAGGGGGGGGGGGGGGGGAATGAAGACCATTTCAAGATCGCGTTAATACAAGAACCGTTTACCTGATATTGTTTTTCGCTTCATACTTTACAGTTAAGTACGTCTCATCCTTTTAAAATTCATTTTATAAAGTCAGTAGACCCACAAATCATGTTTTATGTGGATGTCTAGACTTGTTTTAGTATGTGCTATTAAATTTACCTTACATTTTTACGTATACTGTATAGGGGTGGAGGGATTTTTAGATAGGAAATATGAAAGGGGGGGGGGGGGAATGACGTTCTGAAAATATGGAGAAGGGGGGACGGACCAAAAAAGGTTGAGAACCACTGTACTAGGACGAATATCCAAGCGGAACAGAAACTCAGAACCGTGAACACATCTTCCAGGACTGCTTTAGTTACAGAGATCTACGCTGCCTTGCATGACCAGAGAGCGCAGTGCTGGAGCAGAAGTGATGAGCTCCAGGTTTAATATTTTCCAACAAGAAATGACAACGGTGGGGTTCGAACTATTGTCCAATGGGCATTGATTTAATCTTTTCTACCAAGAATAAACAATGGCGGAATTCGAACAATTATCTATGGGAAGCTGAGGCTAAGAATGTGCGATGTCCGCTTCAGAGTAACAAAGTACCGCGTTCGGTTTCAGCATAGGTCGTGGGGAGGTGTGAGTGCTGGCGGGGGGGGGGGGGGGGGGGGAGTGGGGTTGTGGTCGCGTTAGTGTAATCGCTAGGAGATTACGCTGACAGTGTCATGAACGCGATAGCACGAGGGTTAGGCCCTACATTCCTCGTCCGCTAAGAGAGGGAAAGGCAAACCCCAAGGCATTCTACACAGTGTGAATGTCTTTGAACACCAAATACTCCTATCAATTTCCTGCGTGGGGAATTCTGCTTGCTATGTGTATAAGGCTCGCCATTTTGGTCCAAGAACCATTTGCTGGTATGTAATGATATCACGATCGGTCTCTCTGGCGTTGGGGTTAAGAACGTTGTTCGTAATCCCGTACACTCTCGTACGAAACATAGCTGCACGAGATTCGGCAGCGGATGGTTTGGCGTCAATTACTTACGGAGGTATGCGAGCCGGTCGTTCAGAAAGCAATGGCAAACTACTGAATGTAAAAATTTACAAAGACATCAACAGCATCTGAAAAATGCTGGTGTTGACTGCAATGTCCTGTAGAGGATATGCGAAAAAAATATCACCCGTCCCCATGATCTCTTAGTTAGTGAAACACGATATCTAGCTTTATAGAATAGTTAGTTGCATAGCCTTTACATAACGTCGCAGTCAACCTAGGCATTTTCTGGCTGTCTATGATTTCTTGGTCAGTTTAAATACAGTAATTTACCATTGCTTTCTGATTGACCAGCAATCATGCCATTGTATGAAACCAACGCAAGATGGTCTGCTTCCAAATCTCCCTCAGCTGTGTTTCGAACGCTGTCTACGGGATTACGAATTGCATGGGTAACTCCTTCACCACAGGTCCAACTGAAGGACGAATAAAAAGATGACCTCGTGTGCATGTTCCAAAGTTTACGGTTGTTGGAAATCGCAAAGAGTATGCCTTAAAGTGACTGCCTAGTCAAAAGTATCTCCAAAGATTATCTACCCGCGGGTAGATTGAGCCCGATACGCTTGTACTGTGTCTGGAAGAAGTAAACCGTGCACGCTTGCATGTAGACGTGGGAAACACTGACCCTGAAGGTGCATAACGATGTGTGACGCACTTCCCTCGAAAGAGAAACGAACAACTACAACAACGTTAACACACAAAATAGTCGCTTGTTAAAGGTCGCAGAAGCCATCATGATTAATCTGAATAGTCTAGTGTTGTGCAAACAGAAAGGAATTATAGTCAATTTAAAATTACCGTGGTAGACAATTGTAATTATTGTGCGAATATGTGTATATTTCAGCTTGAAGGATTTATCTAATTACTTTATTTTAAGTTGTATGATTTCTGAAGTACTGACGAGGTGCAGCAAAATATGCCAGGCAATAAATCTTGCAATCTTTTGTTTTTGTATTTGTTATTCAAATGATCACTGTGTAGAAGAACAATCAATTACTTGTATTGACTAGCGCGCGCAGTCAGCAAAAAGTACAGTATAATCATCACCAGCAACGATTAAATCTACAATACACAGGAATGGAACCCATCACTTTCAAATGATACCATTGTCAAGCTGAACGTACAAGTGTACTTCGACCATCGATCACCCAGACAATCTAAAAAGAGTGTTTTCACCAGCCAGATCTACCACCCGCCAGAAGCAATAATAATAGGATCGGTGTCCAATACCCTTAATCCCAGTTCTCCGCTGTTCCGGATGTCACCTTAAGTACACTGACTCCGTTTGATAAATGAAATAGAAAGACGTCTGTAACTAAATGTAAAAATGCAGTTCAGGCATCAAAACTGTTTCACGAGGGGGCTTCAAATGAAAACATTAAAAGTGTTATAGAAATTACAATAACCATGCCATTGTCTTGTAACCTGTAAAAATTGTTGTTAAAGATGTCAAGAGCGTTAAGCACGTGACATAACGGTGCAGACGAACACGGTGACGTCAAAGGGCAATTTAAAGATGGCCGCCCCACTTTTGATATGCACCGAAGAGGAGCAGCTTTCTTTTATGCGTATTTTGATCAGTGAAGGGGTGAAAGATATAGACATTCATTTGCGAATGAAGGTCCAGTATTGTTATGCATGCCCGTTGTGGCATAACGCTAACCACCATTATTCAGTTTACAAGACTGCACGCAAAAGAAAGGAGAAAATATATAACAATTGACTACAGGAGCAAACTGAAACCAGAACTGCTAAATTAACATCACATCAAACTGAAACTTGAACAATTGACAGAAGATGACGTCAATTCTAAGAAACATTTCATCAACCCAAGCTCAGGAGACCATTGGACAAAACAGACATGTGACACCGCCTCAATTTGAAAACCCGCGTGGAATATGTTAATCGCGCACTCTTACTAAAACATGCCTGACGAACAGACGTGAAAACTAGTGTGACCGATTTTCAAATAGGGAAGGCAGAATGTCTGGATCCCAGGTGAGCTTGTTAGTCTTTAGATTGAACTGATGACCAGATGTATCAAAGGCCCAGGAATGGTATCCAGTGTTTGTAATGTCAATTGAAATATATTATTATAAATTAAAACCTCTGAAGTAAAAAATGTTTGACTGTTCCATTCTGACGACGCAACGCCGATTCCCGGGCAAACTGACAATCTAATACTCTTTTCGAATACTGCAATCTCTGATATTCTTAAAGATAATTATTAACTTTAAGAAATGCATAATAATATTACATTCTATTCTAAACAACTGTACGAAGTGATGATTCTAAAGCAATCTTGTGCATTTCAGCAGAAACACTGTTAAAAATGCTATCACTATCTACAGCTAAAATGACAGTTCGTGTACTAGAACAAGTGCCTCGTTCTAAAACAGACTTATCTATGTCTATTTACAATCTAGAAGGCTGAAAGAGAAATCAATCTTTCCTTTCTGCTTCATCTATTGAATAAATAGGGTTTGATGGAATAAATATTTATATTTGTGTCACAATTTAATTAGATAAGGGCACACATGAACTGCATGACATGAGAAAGTTGTGCTTCGCGGAACTCCACCACCAGAAGTTAACTTAACCCATTACTCAACACAACTTAAAACCACAACTCCACACCACCCAACACTCAACACCACACCACCCAACACTCAACACAACAATAACAGATAATGGGAAAGGAGTTATTATACACAGAAGAAGAAGAAGTTGGTTAATTGGGAAAACACAGAGAATTATTTATACACACTACAAACACAATTGAGTGATAGAGATGTTATAAATGTATGTCCTTTATTTACATGCATCTTGATACTTCCTCAATCTTGTCACTGTCTTACTGTACACGTTTCACTGACCCCAGGTCAAATGAGAACTTACATACAGCAGGAACCAGTTGATACAAGGCGTACACCGTGTGATAAACTCTGACCACCCCAAATTAACCCAACACTAGATTAGAGAAAAGAGGAGGGGAGGGGAACTATTTCTTACTTCAGGAATTTAGGTTTCTTCTGACCTACTTCTAGAATATTGTATTGGGAAGATTGTATATGTTTATGTGAATCTTACACAGTGAAATCTTGGTGGCAACCCAGTTGGCAACCCACAACCAACCAGCTGGCAACCAACTGGCCAACCAACCAAACCAGATTCCCAGAGAGAGAAAGAGATGACCCACACTTGAGATGGAAGAAGACTTGTTCATGGGCAGAACTGGAGTGGATCCATCAGTCAATGGACCCAGGCTTATCCAAATCTCTCATCACAAGGGTACCTTTCTTTTAGGAACACACAACACTCAGTTTCAGAAACTGATACATAAATGTTGATTTCACTATCACCACACTTAACATGTACAACATTCAATTGTTTACCATGTTTTCACACTCGTTGACATCATGTATATTGATGCTTATTTATTGATGGTTTGTAATATTGGTCTTATATGCATTTTTCTAAATTATCTTGTATAAACCAACATAGAAAATGAATAACAGGCCAGAAGACGCAAGCCCATTCAATAAATAATTAACTGTCACTAATCTTATGTTGATTATTGGTTCAACCTATCTCTAATTCACCATCTTTTGTGTGTACACCTGTTGTCAAGATCTATTGAAAATTGGTGATGTGTTTAATTGTTTAAAACCAAATTAACTCATGAAGGAATATTAAATTGGGAGAGACTCAAGGTCTATCAACTGCTCAACATCCATGCTTTCTTCATATAAATCAGGCTGAGAGACTTCTCCAGACTTTCCTCAGATTTGATAAACAAAAGGGGGGCTCAAGAGCTAAAAGAATCCTTGGAGAAGGGGCAGAATCCCAGTTAGTATTTTCTATTTTCACCAGGGCCATAATCTATATCTCCTAGACAAAATTAAATAAGACGAGGCCTGTAGATAACTCGAGGGTCATATTCTGGGGTTATTGAAGACATAAGAGGATGGGGCCCAACTTCTTTGATTAGAAATGGGGCATGCAACAAAGTGATTTTCCACTCCCTTCAGAATATATGACACCCGTGAGTCCAGCAAGTGCATGAGTTGAGAAGGAAGTTTCAAAACGGCCTGACTTCCATGACAGGCTGTTAACGACCGAGTCAGACACACCGAGTAGTGCACTCAGAGAATTTATTTCTACAAGAATTCAACTGCTTTATTGGTTTTGGGGGGCTTGCATTGAGAGCAGTGGTGACTACACCGACAAATGAAACATGTATTCTGTACTTTTTCACACTATATTAACAAACATCAAAATCATTTAAGGTTTTCATTTGAAGCCCCCTTTTATAACAGAATGAGCTCATAAATCAAGCCTTTCTTGATGTAACGGAGGTCAATAATAATAAACACTGCAGTGAATTTAAATAATTGGCTCTTAAACACAACAAATTATGTACCGACACAAAGAAAAGAGCCCAGTATTCTCATTATATGCCTATATTAATCAGTAGTCGCAATAATAGGAGATAAAAACGGTGTCCCTAAGTTATTGTTGTTGCGTAAATAGAACGGGAATTATGCGGGGAAAACACGGATATTCAAGGGACAATGTTATGAGGGAATATCCCAAGCTGATCTGTTCTATAGAATACATTTTTGTTATCATTAGCTTGTTTAATTGCTTCAACGGGCAGAGGTGATCGTTAGCGGAGTTATCTAAAGTCGGTGTTATAATGATGTATTATATTTTAGATGGGGGTTCTCTTGTGGATAGCGTTAATCGATGTAGTTGGCTTTTGTTGTAATATGCGTGAAGTGTATTCTGCTTGTCTGTAATTGTTTCTCCTACGACACTGGTATTCTTTCTTATCGATTACAGGCCCTAAAACACATTCACACACATACATACATACGCATACACAAACACACACACACACACACACACACACACACACACACACACACATATATATATATATATAAAAAACAGAGTGTATGTTTGTTTGTGTGTGGTGATTTATGTATTGGATGCGTTCGATAACGGTACATCCGATTGAGATGAAATTTTCTACACGTCTTCCTTTCATTCCTGTGCAACCGACTATAATAATTTCTTAATGTAAAATCTTCGACTTATTTAATAACATTTACTTTTCCATTTTCATTATATAATGTCTATATAGCAGGGGGACTTCACTCAAGAAAAGTTATTTCAAGGGGCATAACTTTTAATAACATTTCTATATACTTTATAGTCATATTGTTGGACTTACTTGCACTATTTTTAAACTCTTTGTCTATAGTTATTTTCAGGCATATAAGTTATAATAAATAATGATATAATCTTTAAGGCATTTTCAAAGTTTGTATAAAAATAATGCATAATGCATAACATTGTAACCCATCTTTTTCTACAGTTTTCATTGAATGGTGTGTGGAAGGACATTCTTTTAAGTTACTGTGCGCCAGGAGCTGGGCGAAACCACGCCGGGTCAGATAGATAGACAGATAGTCTGGAACGGAAGCTTATTTGACTACTTATATGAATTAAATGACATGCTCCCCACCAGGGACTGGGTGAAGCCGGGCCGCGTCAGACAGACAGATAGACAGACAGTCGGGAACGGGAACGCTTATATTACTACGTATATGAATTAAATTAGATGCTCCCCACCAGGGACTGGGTGAAGCCGGGCCGGGACAGACAGACAGACAGACAAACAGATAGTCGGGAACGGGAGAGCTTATATGACTACGTATATGAATTAAATGAGATGCTCCCCACCAGGGACTGGGTGAAGCCGGGCCCGGTCAGACAGACAGACAGACAGATAGACAGACAGACAGATAGTCGGGAACGGGAGAGCTTATATGACTACTTATATGAATTAAATGAGATGCTCCCCACCAGGGACTGGGTGAAGCCGGGCCGGGTCAGCCAGACAGACAGACAAACAAGCAGACAGACAGACTGATAGATAGATAGATAGATAGATCCCCTTCAGGGCCTGGGCGAAGCCGGGCCGGGTCAGCTAGTATATATATATATATATATATATATATATATATATATATATATATATATATATATATATATATATATATATATATTACTGGGTTGGTGAAACTATGGGGTACTCTGTCCTATGGGGTACTCAGTCTAATCTGTTGCACAGGCCCTCAAACAAACCAGAAATAGAAAAGACTAAAACATAATTTAGGACCCAATCCCTTTTGTCTCATGAGCCAGCATATTTAATAGATAAATACGGGCTAAGAAATTGATTTAAACTTAAAATGCCAAGTAAAAGTTTCATCATGCCTTGACAACCAGGCTCCCTGGATTTTTCTACCCTTGCACCAAACGACTTTGTCTTTTCCTCCAGCTGTAGTGTATTTCCTCACCTCTTGACTTGGTGGAATCTGTCTAGTTCTCCTAAGTTTTGTATGAATGATTCTGACATACCATTTTAGTCTGCATAGACACCAGTTGTAGACGGTACTACCTGCTTTCTGTTAGCGCCGAATGTTGGGCGGCGCTTACCAAACCCGACACCCCACATTGTGCCAACGGCTTCGGGCGGAAGAGCCCAACTGGAAGGGTACAAGCCTTATCCTGGTGCGAGGAAATGCAATCTAAAGACAAAATGTCATGGCAGGGCAGACCAGGCCCTAAGCCTCGGTTGGCAGCTGGTCTAGGATCGAAGTTCCGACAGGCGGACAGTTAGAGCATTGCTTTGCTGATCCGACAGCTTCTGCAGCTCGTCTTGTTCCAGATATATTGGTGTTACCTTTCCTCTGGAGTGAACTTGGCAGGCCGAGAGAGGGATCATGCCGCATGGGCAAGACACGATCTCTACAATTGAGCCCAGACTTTGTTCCATGGAGAGGTATTACTCCATCCCGAGTCCCCGCCATGGGTTGTAGTCATTATGCTTTTTTGAAGCACAATGTAACAGACAATTGTCTGTTAAGACGGAACGTGCCAGTCAATTAACCATTGTTTATGTTGTGTGTATGAGAGGGTGGTTAATTTTGTGGAAGTGAAAACTGTGATCATCTCGAGTGCTTTTAATACTTGCTCTACCAACCAAATTTAATAGGGACACGTTTCTCCAGGCAACAATGTGCGTTGGGGTCACAGAGGCCAAGGAACACCTCTGTATGAGGCAGTGTATGCCACCCGAGTATGCAGGTTGAAAAAAAAAAGATAGTTCTTGGATGGCGCAGGCTAAAGCTACGATTAATTATGACAGAACATTCGCGGAAGGGGGACCACTTCTGGCGATCGGAAGTCTCCTATCATGCTTGCTCCGAGGCGGAGTTGTCATCACTGTGGATGAAATTGATAAGATACTTCGAGGAAAAGAATAGACCATGGTGCCGTCAGCAAAGACTGCCTTACATAGAGTGATAGTTACGTTTGATCGATGGTGTCGGGAATGGTCAGCGGGTGAGACAGCATGTTGTGTTTGTGTTTGTGACAGATTCGCAAAGATTGCATTGTAAAAATAAAAAATAAAAAACAAATTGGTATTTTTCACAACAAGTATCTTACATCGCTCGAAAAAGACGAAGGTCAAGAAAATATCGTGGATATTCTGTCTGGGACATGCGAGTGTTCGAGGAAATGAAAAGCCCCATAGACTGGCAGATGTAACGTTTTTGGACGGCGAGCGAGATTATGACAAGGCTAATGTTGTGAAAGCTGTCTGGGATCGACAGGAAAGTGCAGAAAAATAAACAAATGACCCACATCTGGAGTGGCTGGTTTAGCGGGGGTGAACATAGGGTCTGAACGACACTCAACCAGGAGAGGAAGACGCAGACGAACGTTCACTCAGGGTGCCACTGTTCCCAGGTGAACTCTTCGTTAACTACTGCTGAAGGTGACGAAGACCATGTGAGAATGTTCCTAGTGCCATGATGTTGTTTCTTGATTTTCTATGTCCTATGTCTATATCTGAGGAAAATGCAAAGAATACCATGGACAGATAGAAAAACCAATGACCAAGTACTACAAGAGACAAATGAAAATCGTAGATTGATTAGAGAAATTAGACGTAGACAGTCAAAATTTTTTGGACATGTTATGAGAAGAAATGGACTGGAGAACTTGGTGACAGCTGGCAAGATCGAGGGGAACAGACCAAGAGGAAGACCGAGAGGAAAATACCTGGATGGCTTGGCCACATGGCATGGACGAGACAGGAACACTGAGCTGATCCACGACTCTGGTGATCGAGTGAAATGGCGAATCATGACCGCCCACGCTTTCCGGCATGGCACATGATTGATTGATTGATTGATGTCTATATCGCTGTCATTCCTGCTGTGTATATTGGAGTTTTCGTTTGTTATTTGTAGATGCAGCGAATTCCCAACTCTGGAAAACCACTACTGCTCCAGTATCCCCTTTGCCATTTGTGGATCCATCTGCATACATGGCTAGACTATCATTGCTTTTTCTGTTTATTTCTTCTATGGATAGTCGTTTTGCAGTGTTTGTTTGTTTTTTTGTATTTGTTTGTGTGTTTATTTATTTTTTGTTTTTGTTTTACAGTTTCCTCATTTTAGTGGACGTGTTAGTTTAGTTCTTAAGGAATTGTGCTGATGTGATGAGCGCGGTCGACCTCGTTCGTCGTCTGGCTAAGTGAGGGAAGGAATGGCCACCCATTTCTCCGTACATTCAGGCCTGCAAAATGTCATGGCTCTACCACATCACAGATCCCTAGCCGTAAACTGCTTCGAGACATGTTTATATATAATCTCTGACTGGTTTCTTTACCTTCTAGTTTATAGTGTGAAAAACAAAACAAGTAATATACTACAATTGCAGCATGGATGATTATGTATCGTGGATTGATCAGTTTGGTTCCCAGTTAAGGTAAATCAATCTCATAGCAAACAAAATCGAATGTTTATTTTTTAATATTTGTTTTTTGTTTGTTTGTTTGTTTTTTTCGCTGCTTTGAAACCAGGCGCAGTCCATACACGTGCTACTACTTTTGGTGCACTGGACTGAATTTTCGCGTGTGGATTAGCTTTCCCTATAACCTATGTCCCTTGGCATTATGAGAACCTACTCAGACTTCTTAGGTACTTGTAATTTACGTCCCAAAGTCAACGACGAGAAGTCAAAATTGTAGTCCAACTAACTGGTGTAGGGGTTAAACCCGTAACCACGGTATCAGCACACCGGAAGTTTAATAGAAAGTACTCTTATCAGTTTGGGCATGCTGGCCTCTCAACCGAATATTGAACTGCTAAATATTTTAAAAATATATATTCGAAATTGCCAAACTGCTGAACGTAAAAAATTACCTACTTAATCACACATATCCCCCAAATTGCCAGAGTTGATTGCGACATCCTGTAAAAGACATGCAACAAACTTCTGATGCTAAGTAGTTGTTTTTAATATTTAGTTTCTTCGTAACCGCGACCTTCTACACTGCCTTAGAGAGTAAAAGGAGTCAGTTGTACATAGCGAAGAATTGAGGGCACCATATTGTCAGGGTCTGGACACCAAAGGCAGAGACCCTATAACAAGGTTGAGATCTCAGACATCTAAATTAGAAACGACATAAAAGCTGTTAGACACAGCAGCTGGACCATCAATGACACACTCACAGCTGACTCCTGTGATAGAGCTGGGAACTCTAGCTGTACCAATTACGCCAAACCACTTAGAGTGGTTCTAAAATTCTATAATCCACTTCCGTTGGCTCGTAATGGCTAAACTCTGTTACACCACACGTGACTTGAGACGCCACAAGTCTAGCTATAGGCCATTGGCTATATCTGAAACAGGGAAGCCGAGGTAGCGTGGTAGCGTAGTAGCTGGACGCTCGCCTGACGGCCTGGTGGGCATGAGTTCGAATCAGTATCCAGGCAGATTTTGAAAATTGACTTGGCCTCTCAAGTCGACCCAGAGTAAAATGTATAACGGCTCCCGGTCATCACCCACCGAATGCGGATTGGTCCATACAAATATGAGATTAGCACAATATACCCAAAGCTCCTAAAGCATAACAGGTTCGTAACACAGGTGCGGGCGATAAGGCAGCAGACTGCCTGGCGTTGGTTTCCATAAAAAGGTATCAGTGCCAGTCGTTCAGAAAGCAACGGCAATCAACTGAAAATAAACTTGCCAAGAAATCACAAACAGCCAAAAAAATGTTGGGGTTGAATGCGACGTCATGTGAATGATATGCAAATAATTAACTTTGAAAACTAAAGTTGTTCAATGTTGAATGTACGATCTGATGACCTCCTTTTTCTCTTCCGACCACCCAGACCACAGATCTTCCAGCTGTCGCACAGACATGATAGTGTTAAGCCACCGCTACCACAAATGTTGATGTTATAAAGTAATGCGGTGCCGTTAAAATGTATTGTTCCTCAAACTCATCATCATCATCAAGTGCCCTGCCAGCTGGTGTAGGCCTTCATGGTTCTCCACAGATCTCGGTCATTGGTGTTCTGGATCAACTCTGTCGATGATATTCCTCCATACCACTGTCTCAATCCGTCCAGCATCATTTCTCTTGGTCTGCCTCTGCCTTTCTTCCCCTCGATCTTTCCAGTTGTCACGATTTTCTCCAATGCCTCTCTTTCCATCACATGACCAAAGAAAGCTGTTTTTCTCATTCTTATTGTTGTATATAGTGTTCTAGTTTCATTAGCCTCTTTCAGGCAATCGTTGTTAGTTATTCTGGCAGTCCAAGGAATTCGCAACATTCGTCTTAAAAACCACATCTCTGTTGCTTCTAAGTTCTTCCTAATCCTCAAACTATCCGACTTAAAACAAAATGTACATATGCCAATTTTGTAATATAATTTCCAAATAATATATTCAGAACTTATATTTTGCAAAACATATAACATATGTTTTTGTTCCTATTTTTATTAACATATTGAATAATCTAAAAAGAAAATAATTATTAGTTAATGCATTGGAAACATGCAAATACCAGACCAAGTTCACATTAATTTGTTCAGTGGTTGTTGTGTATACGAAATGCGGTGGGCTTCAGTAGGCGCGGTGAGTGACTGCAACATTACTTCGACACATTACAAAAAGGTTGGAGACACCTGCATCACATCATACATTGCTACCACTCCCTGCATGGAATTTATTGAGACACAACAGATGCGGTGGCTCAAACATATTGTGATAGCGGAGCCCATTCAGTTACCGCCTTGTTTCTACATTCATAGAAGCTTTGACTATAGAGGGACGGTGAAGTCAGAATCTGATGGATCGATTCTATCAAAGGACTACTACAAAACACAAATTAAGTTCAGCCAGACGGTACCATTTGGTGTAAGATGGAAAACTTAGCTTTGCCCTTGCCTCTCTGTTGTGCTTAAAGGTCAATGTAGAATTTTAAAAACCATCGGAGTTAAGGGGATACATCAAAGATGGCAGACAGACCAATAGATAGAAGGATCGACTGATGGAATGGCGGACGGAGAAAGAGAGTGAGACAGAAAGAGACAATATATATATATATATATAAAATTGCAATTTTCTCCGCCTACTCCTTCATGGTCAGGCTAAAGATGTATGAGAAGCCCCTTGTGTGTGTGTATATATATATATATATATGTGTGTGTGTGTGTGTGTTTGTGTGCGTCCGCACGATTGTCAAATAAATTAATGGACTCAAGCTATCATCTTCTTCCAGTAATACGTTTCAAGTCTCTGATGTAGAAATCCTTTGTTGAATCTGATTTTTCTGCCTGTCGAATCTCTGATTTGTCTTTGTATAACTTTTGTATCTGTAATAGAATGTAATTAAATTTTGTTGCACTGTTTGTTTAACCAATTTCCTTTTGCCGCATCCTTTAATATCTTTGTTTGATTATTATTTTTTTTAAATGTAATTCTCCCTTATCATTGTTATTTTGTTTTCTTTGTCCATCAACTTTAAGATTTCTTAAATCATCCATTTCTTCTTAGCCCTTTGTCATCTTGCACGCTGTGTCTCTTTCCTCATTTAACGGAGGGGTTCTACAGCATGTACAATCCTTTGATACTGATCTGTTTTGATTCACGAAAACTTGAGAAGATAATGTCGTGTTTTCCTTTGACTTTCACAGCCTCCAGTTAGTATGTTACCTCTGTCTTTGACAGTAATTTCCGACTGTCAGGGTAAGTGAGTGCCCTGCTCATCTTAAAGGCATATCTGTCCCCTTATACCAGTGGAAACTCGAACCCCAGAGCTTGCGTTTGCCTCACAAATGGGCCTTGCCTGTCCTTCAATCCTTGGAGTTCCAGTTTGGAGGTTCCGTTACAAGGCATGGGATCATCATGGCCTTTCTCATACTCTCCGGACTTTTAGAGGACAATTTATGACCGCTCTCTCTCTCACTTCCTACCCCATATCTAGCGAGAGGTATTTTAAATATCATGAACGAAAACGATAATAACGCGTTTAACATTTATGTTCACCTGTTAAAGGCAATTGGCGGAAGAGGCAAGAAACATCTCAAGGCAGTGGAAATATAGTTTCGGGGGGGGGGGGGGAGGGGGGGGGGATACACAGAATAACATGGGCTAACAGAAAAACGAATTAGACCGTTCTCATCATCATCACGTGCCATGCCAGCTGGCGTAGGCGTTCATGACTCTCCACAGATCTCGTCCATGCCACTATCTTAATCCATCCAGCATCATTTCTCTTGGTCGGCCTCTGCCTCTCTTGCCCTGGATCTTTCCAGTTGTCACCATGTTTTCCAATGCATCTCTTCTCATAACTTGGCTAAAGAAAGCTGTTTGTCTAATTCTTATTGTTGTTTATAATGTTCAAGCTTCATTAGCCTCTTTCAGGCAATTGTCGTTAATTAATCTGGCAGTTTAAGGAATTCGCAACATTTCTAACGTCTACAAAAATGAAAACCATAAGCTGATAGGAGAAATTAGACGTAACTGGTCAACGTATTTTTTGGGCACGTTAAGGGGGAAAATAAACTTGAAAGCTTAGTGACAACGGGCAATATTGATAAGGAACGATCATGGGCAAGGCAAACTTAGATACCAAAATGGCTCGGCCACATGGCATACTCGGGACAAGAAAACAAATCTAACCCAATTCTCTGCTGGATTGTGAACGATGATGAACCATGACCGCGCATGCTTATGGGCATGGCGAATGATGATGATGCGCTTCTGTTAAAATCATCTCATGAATGACTGGATTCAAGTTTTCATCTTGAAAACTTTACCTTTAGATTACATTAGGAAATTCTGAGATCAGCGCACGAACACCAAATAAGCATAAAAAGGGTCTTTATGTGTGTACAAATAAAAGTTCTTTTGTGGATATGTTTTCTCCTGTTGAAATTGTGTCTATGAAGCAACCGTCAAGGGACAATATATGATTTTATCCTGACTTGGAACTTTTACTTTGGCAACGTGCACACGGGATATAAATTTATTTGCTCGCTTCAACGAGAAGACTGGATATCCAGTCCAATACTTAAAGATAGCTCGCTCCGTGGTGAAGGCGTTACAGACGCGTTGTGGCAGAAGACCGCTTTAAGTTGTTTTTTATGAAAGGGAATGGGTGCCGGTTGTTCAGAAAGCAATGGCAAACTACTGAATGTAAACTTGCCCAGGAATTACGAACAGCCACAAAATGTTGGGGTTGACTGCTAAGTCCTGTAAATGACATGCAACTAAGTTTAGAGAACTTAAAGATAACGTCGTGAATGTCATAGTGGAATTTCTCTGAAAATATATTGGTCGAATGGCATCGAACAGGGAAGCTACAAGTTACAGGCTGAAACTATATCTATAAGGTAAATATCTATGTACAGAAAAATCGTTACCTATATTATTATTATATATATCGTTACGTATAAAAGGGTTAAAATTCTTGCCTCCATTATTACGTATATCGTTTTATACACACACACACACACACACACACACACACACACACACACACACACACACACACACACACACACACACACACACATCCGTGCGCGCCCGCGCAAACACGGACATACACACACAACACAACACATAATAGATATAACAACATATATAAAACTCGTAAATTTACCCAGAACTGTTCTGAGAAAACCGAGATAGTGCGCTATGTAGACCTATACTAGTGTTTATCAGCGAGCAATAGAAACAAGCAGAGAAGGCGAGAAACTGCCAGTAGCGGCAGAGATATGATCTCCCAGGGAAAAACACACTTAATCCCATGGGCGGACAGGAACGAACGAACGAACGAACGAACGAACGAACGGACTTTATTTTCAAAGGGTAACAAATTGGGCACACAGTCCCGTCTTACATTCGGCCCTTCGTGTCCCAGGAAAACAAATTAGCCAGTCCTTGAAAATAAAGTGGCAACTGACAAATAATAACATAAATTAGATGTAAACTCTATAGATTGTTTGGGCATATAGTATAAGGAGAAAAATGCTTCAAAATTACTGACAATTGACAATCGGCGAAGTTAACGAGAAAAAAGCCGGAGGAGGACAGATAAATATCTAGACCGTTTAGCCAAATGATCACTGGGGAAAAGAACACAGATCTACTCCAGGATTCTGATGATTGTGTGAGATGGCGAGACATGATCGCCCACACACCTCGCGATGAGAAAAAATGATGGTTAGAATGAAACATAAATTAACTAACTTCAGGTGTCTATCAGAAACGTTTCCGTGCCATATCTATGGATTACGTCAAAGTAGTTTCATTTCGGATAAACAGAATACCGACTCTAACGGCTTGAGTTCCTTGAATGTTCCAACTTAAAATATTTTTCGGCTTCATACAAATATTGATGGTTTTTTTTTTTATGTTCTTTGCCCAAATGCATATGCCTTGTGCTTTGTTATTCTCAATGGATTCTTCAAGGATTTGAATGTACAGAAAATGTCAAAACATGTTTAATGTAATTTATTTTAAAGCACCTTTGTGTCTTTCTGTCCGTCTGTCTGCCTGCCTGCCTGCCTGCCTGCCTGCTTGCCTGTCAGTCTGTCTGCCTGTCTGTCTGATTCTCTATACATATAATTGCACAACATTTTTCAGTACATACTACGAGGGTAAGTTAATAAATAGGTCACAAACGGCTGTAAAAAAATAACTAAATATGATAACAACTTGAAACCAGTTTGTTTTTATATACGCAGATGATACAATAACAGGACCTGCAAAATTTAGTAGATGCGGTTGTTGCACACGGTGAACAACTAGGGTTAGAATTTAACCGTAAGAAGACACAGATTACGGTCGTCACTATAAAGGGTAGAAATACCACAATGTAATATACAAGTAAATGGGCATATTCTTAAACGGCAGATGTTACAGTCTTGATTGCAGACAATAACAGGACCTGCACAATTTAGTAGATGCGGTTGTTGCACACACTGAACAACTAGGGTTAGAATTGAACTGTAAGAAGACACAGATTATGGTCGTCACTATAAAGGAAGACATATCACAATGTAATATACAAGTAAATGGGCATATTCTTAAACAAGTGAATCGGTACAACTATCTCGGAACAGTTATAACATTTGATGGGAGATGCCTTGAAGAGATTAGAACAAGAATTGCCATGGCGAAGGTAGCCTTTTGCAAGATGAAAAACATACTGACCAATAAAAAGATATCAACTGAAACGAGAAAAAGAGTGTTGAAGTGCTGCATAGAACCTGTACTTTTATATGGATGCGAGGCGTGAACAATGAGCAGACAAGCTGAAAAACATCTGATGGCTGTGGAAATGTGATTTCTGAGGAAAATGCAAAGAATACCATGGACAGATAGAAAAACCAATGACCAAGTCCTTCAAGAAACAAATGAAGATTGTAAACTGATTAGAGACATTAGACGTAGACAGTCAAAATTTTTTGGGCATGTTATGAAAAGAAATAAATTGGAGAACTTGGTCACAACTGGCAAAATCGAAGGGAACAGACTAAGGGGAAGACCAAGAATTAAATACCTGGATGGCGTGGCTACATGGCATGGTCGAAACAGGGAGCTGATCCACGACTCTGGTGATCGAGTGAGATGGCAGCACGTGACCGCCCACATTCCGCAGGCATGGCACATACTGGATGGATGGATTTACACAACTTACAAGAAGAGATCACATTACTATTGTCAAGATATTAACACAACTGACCAGAAGCGATCACATTAATATTGTCAAGCTATTAACACAGCTTACAAAAATAGATCACATTATTATTATGAAGCTATTAACACAACAACTTACAAGAAGAGATCACATTATTAATGACAAGCTATTAACACAACCTACCAGAAGAGATCACATTAATATTGTGAAGCATTTAACAAAACTTACAAGACGCGATCACATTAATATTGTCTAGCTATTAACAAAACTTACAAGAGATTTCATTACTATTGTCAAGCTATTAACACAACAACTTACAAGAAGAGATCACATTAATATTGTCAAGCTGTTAACACAACAACTTACAAGAAAAGATCACATTAATATTGTCTAGGCTATTAGCAAAACTTACAAGAGATCAAATTACTAGTCGCTTAAAAAGTCGATAGGGTCGACTTCATTGCACCGGGTTTTATCCCATATGGCTCGGTCTCTTTCCGCAGCACGGAAAGCGTCGCACAAAGCACGAACTCCGTAGCTTTAAGCGACGACCCACAGGAGTCTTCGAAACATTTAACTCGTAAACCGAAGGACGCGGCCCGGAATCGAACCCACGACCTTCGGAGCACGAGTCAAACGGCTTAACCACTTCGCCAGAGAGACAGAGACTCAAATTACTATTCTCAAGCTATTAACACAACAACTTAGAAGAAGAGATCACATTAATTATGTCAAGCTATTAACACAACTTACAAAAAAAGATCGCATTAATATTGTCTAGCTATTAACACACCTTACAAGAGATTAAATTACTATTCTCAAGCTATTAAAACAACAACTTACAAGAAGAGATCACATTAATGTTGTCAAGCTATTAACTCAATAACTTACAAGAAGAGATCACATTAATGTTGTCAAGCTATTAACACAATATTTTACAAGAAGAGATCACATTAATGTTGTCTAGCTATTAACAAAACTTACAAGAGATTTAATTACTATTCTCAAGCTATTAACACAACAACTTACAAGAAGAGATTACATTAATGTTGTCAAGCTATTAACACAACAACTTACAAGAAGAGATCACATTAATGTTGTCAAACTATTAACACAACAACTTACAAGAAGAGATCACATTAATGTTGTCAAGCTATTAACACAACAACTTACAAGAAAAGATCACATTACTATACTGAAAACACAACACAAACTATAAACAATCTTCTGAAAATAACCCAACGGCAACACATACCGAACGCCCGCTGTGTGCAAAATCATAAAAGATATTGTCCATTACTGTTCTGATGTTCAACATGCATTTTTCTGTATCAAAGCAACTCAACAATAATGACATCAAACACCTAGTTCCTGCAATGTAACAAGACGTAATTCACACTTGTGTGGATAGGTAATTGCACCACAGACGCGCATGCATTTGCTAATATCTTCACGTGACAATGAGTTGAACTACTGTAGCTAACGTGGTGCTGGTTTCTCAACAACTCTCCACGTCCCTCTTTTGTTTCTCTCTCTCTCTCTCTCCCTCTCGCTCCCTCCCTCTCCCCTCTCTCTCTCTCTCTCGCCATCTCTCTCTCACTCTCACACATAAACACACACAATTTCTCTCCATATCTCTCTTCATCTCCTTCTCACTGTCTTTTTCTCTCACTGTCTCTCTCCCCTCCGTCCCCTCCTAACTTCTAACTCTCTTTCCATTTTAGTTCTCTAGTTTTCTCTCTCCCAGACTTTCTCCTTTATCTCTCTTAATGTCTTCCTAACTCTCTCTCTCTCTCTCTCTCTCTCCCTCTCTCTCTCTCTCTCTCTCTATCTCACCTTTTGCCTCTCGTTGTCTTCCTCTAACTATCTCTCTCTTCCTCCTCTCTCTCTCTCTCTCTCTCTCTCTCTCTCTGCTGCCGTTGCTGCTGCTACTGCTACTGCTACTGCTGCTGCTACTACTACTACTACTACTACTACTACTACTACTACTACTACTACTACTACTACTACAACTACTACTACTACTACTACTACTTATGATTTTACTACTACAAAGGAAAGTCATTAAGTAACAGGAATTTGACCAATAACTTTATTACAATAAAACTAACTGCAAATTGTCTGTGTGTTATTTCTCAATACCGGCTCTGTGGCGGAGGAGTTACGGAAGCATTTCGTAATCCCGCAGACTGCGTTCGAAACATCTGCAGGCGACCGCTTTGTGTTGGTTTTTATAAAATGGAATGAGTTCCTGTCGTCCAGAAAACAATGACAAACTACTGAACGCAGGCTTGCGAAAAAATAAAAATATAGGCAACAAATGGTGGGGTTTACTGCGATGTACTGTAAATGATATCCAACTAACTATTTCTCAACATAATTTTCCTCTGTTTGACAACACACTTGGCCCACTTGTCAATTAGCATGCTGATGCCATCTAGGAAAACGTTTTTGTGTGTGGCCTTAAACCCGTTATGCACCATTGCCAATACCTTGTTGTTATCTGCAAACCTCCGACCCAGCCAATGTTCTTTCAAGGGTCCAAACAAGTGAAGATTCATTGGCGCCAAGTCGGGACTATATTCTGGATATTTCAAGACCTAAAATTTCATAGACCGTAGTATATTCACTGTATGCGCAGCCGCATGAGAGCGGACGTTGTCGTGCAGCAACAATACTCTTTTTTAGAGAAGTCCCCGGCGTTTCGATCGTATCGCGAGCTTCAGTTCGCTCACAATCCTGTCACTGTATCAAGAACTAGTCACAGTTTCACCCCTTTCCTAAAAATCCAGCTATATAATCCCAATAATATCCCAAACGATGGTCATCATGACTTTCCCAACGGATTTCTGAACATGTTTTGTCTTCCATTTTAAAATCGTTCTACTCAGTCATACATTCTAGACTGGCTCAAACAACTGTCTCTATACTAAGTTATAATTATTTGATATTACACTATTTTTCACGCCGTCTGACCACAGAAAACGAATAACACTTCAATGTTTTTCCACTATGAAAATCGTCAGTAGGCCATGTAATCGCAATTGAGAATGCTCAGACTGCTCGATCCTCACGACGCCCAACATGAGGTATAGCTTGCTAGTCTGTCTGCTGAAATAAGATCGTCCGTTGTCGTACTCATCCATGTACTCTATACTAGTCTTCCTGTTACTTACTCTACAATAGTCTTCATGTTACTTAATGACTTTTCCTCGCATTATTGCAGTCTGTTTGATTATAGACATTGACGGTTGCACATTGCCAATGTGTTAGTTCTTACATCACTATCAGTATTATTCAAAAGTCACCATATAAAAGACATGAGAATTAAATTGTCTTTGAAATTTGAATGACTGATTGTAAGGTGTATTTTTATAATTTTCTACTTTCTGCTTTTAGCACTACTTTTTTTTTCTTCTTCAACTCCTCCTCCTCCTACTGCTGCTGCTGCTGCTGCTGCTGCTGCTGCTCCTGCTGCTGCTGCTGCTTCTTCTTCTTCTTCTTCTTCTTCTTCTTCTTCTTCTTCTTCTTCTTCTTCTTCTTCTTCTTCTTCTTCTTCTTCTTCTTCTTCTTCTTCCTTTTCTTCTTCTTTAGCTCCTATATGGTGCATAGTCTCTTAATCAACAGGCGCTAAGTCTCTGTGTCAGCCCCATATTAATCATATGTGTCTCTAATTCTCTTTCTGTGTGTCATTTTTGGGATTTCCATTTTTTTCATAGAGCGGACGCGTTAGGGTAGTGATCAGGGCGCTATGCTGACATTGAAATTAACGCGTTCGAACGAAAGCTCAAAGCCAGCTCTAGACTACAAGAGGAAGGCTGACCCATCGATTCCTCTATTTCATCAGATCTTCAACATATGTTGGACCTACTATTTCATATACACACAGTAGGTTAAGAAATGTAGAAGATATAAATGGAATCAGCATTGGGGGACGAAATATCAATAACATTAGATACGCAGATGATACAGTATTGATTGCAGACAATGCACAAGATCTACAACAATAAGTAGACGCGGTTGTTGTACACAGTGAGCAGCTGGGGTTGGAATTAAATTGTAAGACGACACAGGTTATGGTCATCACTAGGAAGAAAGAAGTACCACAATGTAATATACAAGTAAATGGGAATATTCTTCAACAAGTGAATCGGTACAATTATCTCGGAACAGTCATAACATCTGATGGGAGATGCCTTGAAGAGATTAGAACATGAATCGCCCTGGCGAAAGTAGCCTTTAGCAAGATGAAAAACATTCTGACCAATAAAAAGATGTCAATTTAAACGAGAAAAAGAGTGTTGAGGGGATACATAGAACCTGTTCTTTTGTAAGGATGTGAAACTTTGCCAATGTGCGGTCAAACTGAAAAACATCTGATGGCTGCAGAAATGTGGTTTGGTGAGGAAAATGCCATGGACAGACAGAACAACCAATAACCAAGTACTATAGGAGACAAATGAAAATCGTAAATTGATTAGAGAAACTAGACGTAGACAGTCAAAATGTTTTGGACATGTTATGAGAAGAAATGAATTGGAGAACTTGGTGACAACTGGCAAGATCGACGGGAAGAGACCAAGAGGAAGACCAAGAGGAAAATACCTGGATGGCTTGGCCACATGGCATGGTCGAAACAGGAACACTGAGCTGATCCACGACTCTGGTGGTAGAGTGAAATGGCGAGTCATGACCGCCCACGCTTTCCGGCATGGCACATGATTGATTGATAGTAGCTTCCTGCTACGAACCTGTTTTTCTAGCAGAATTCTACACCCTTTGAAAATTAAGCTTTAGCTTGTGTGACAGGTTGGCCCACCTCTCAGATCGTTTTGTTATTAGATGGAGATAGCCCTCAGTAAACCCCTCTATGTAGTCTGTATTATTTGTTATTATTATCTATATATCCGTATGTTAGATAAAATCGTCTTTGGTTAGTGTATTTATATACATAAAACTATAGAGAGAGTTAAATACTATTTCTTCTTATAGTTAGAAGTAGATGTAGGGTAGAGTTCGTTTACAAGCCAAGAAATCAAGTCAGGCTGAATTTTATATTCAGGTTTGGCTGTGAATAATAATTTGGCCACAGGAAGAGATTACATTAATGTTGTCAAGCTATTAACACAACAACTTACAAGAAGAGATCACATTAATGTTGTCAAACTATTAACACAACAACTTACAAGAAGAGATCACATTAATGTTGTCAAGCTATTAACACAACAACTTACAAGAAAAGATCACATTACTATACTGAAAACACAACACAAACTATAAACAATCTTCTGAAAATAACCCAACGGCAACACATACCGAACGCCCGCTGTGTGCAAAATCATAAAAGATATTGTCCATTACTGTTCTGATGTTCAACATGCATTTTTCTGTATCAAAGCAACTCAACAATAATGACATCAAACACCTAGTTCCTGCAATGTAACAAGACGTAATTCACACTTGTGTGGATAGGTAATTGCACCACAGACGCGCATGCATTTGCTAATATCTTCACGTGACAATGAGTTGAACTACTGTAGCTAACGTGGTGCTGGTTTCTCAACAACTCTCCACGTCCCTCTTTTGTTTCTCTCTCTCTCTCTCTCCCTCTCGCTCCCTCCCTCTCCCCTCTCTCTCTCTCTCTCGCCATCTCTCTCTCACTCTCACACATAAACACACACAATTTCTCTCCATATCTCTCTTCATCTCCTTCTCACTGTCTTTTTCTCTCACTGTCTCTCTCCCCTCCGTCCCCTCCTAACTTCTAACTCTCTTTCCATTTTAGTTCTCTAGTTTTCTCTCTCCCAGACTTTCTCCTTTATCTCTCTTAATGTCTTCCTAACTCTCTCTCTCTCTCTCTCTCCCTCTCTCTCTCTCTCTCTCTCTCTCTATCTCACCTTTTGCCTCTCGTTGTCTTCCTCTAACTATCTCTCTCTTCCTCCTCTCTCTCTCTCTCTCTCTCTCTCTCTCTCTCTCTCTGCTGCCGTTGCTGCTGCTACTGCTACTGCTACTGCTGCTGCTACTACTACTACTACTACTACTACTACTACTACTACTACTACTACTACTACTACTACTACTACTACTACTACTACTACTACTTATGATTTTACTACTACAAAGGAAAGTCATTAAGTAACAGGAATTTGACCAATAACTTTATTACAATAAAACTAACTGCAAATTGTCTGTGTGTTATTTCTCAATACCGGCTCTGTGGCGGGGGAGTTACGGAAGCATTTCGTAATCCCGCAGACTGCGTT
Source organism: Cepaea hortensis (assembly GCA_963921405.1). Classification (NCBI taxonomy): domain Eukaryota; kingdom Metazoa; phylum Mollusca; class Gastropoda; order Stylommatophora; family Helicidae; genus Cepaea; species Cepaea hortensis. The sequence continues at coordinate 83,453,871 of OY992886.1, forward strand.
CGAAACATCTGCAGGCGACCGCTTTGTGTTGGTTTTTATAAAATGGAATGAGTTCCTGTCGTCCAGAAAACAATGACAAACTACTGAACGCAGGCTTGCGAAAAAATAAAAATATAGGCAACAAATGGTGGGGTTTACTGCGATGTACTGTAAATGATATCCAACTAACTATTTCTCAACATAATTTTCCTCTGTTTGACAACACACTTGGCCCACTTGTCAATTAGCATGCTGATGCCATCTAGGAAAACGTTTTTGTGTGTGGCCTTAAACCCGTTATGCACCATTGCCAATACCTTGTTGTTATCTGCAAACCTCCGACCCAGCCAATGTTCTTTCAAGGGTCCAAACAAGTGAAGATTCATTGGCGCCAAGTCGGGACTATATTCTGGATATTTCAAGACCTAAAATTTCATAGACCGTAGTATATTCACTGTATGCGCAGCCGCATGAGAGCGGACGTTGTCGTGCAGCAACAATACTCTTTTTTAGAGAAGTCCCCGGCGTTTCGATCGTATCGCGAGCTTCAGTTCGCTCACAATCCTGTCACTGTATCAAGAACTAGTCACAGTTTCACCCCTTTCCTAAAAATCCAGCTATATAATCCCAATAATATCCCAAACGATGGTCATCATGACTTTCCCAACGGATTTCTGAACATGTTTTGTCTTCCATTTTAAAATCGTTCTACTCAGTCATACATTCTAGACTGGCTCAAACAACTGTCTCTATACTAAGTTATAATTATTTGATATTACACTATTTTTCACGCCGTCTGACCACAGAAAACGAATAACACTTCAATGTTTTTCCACTATGAAAATCGTCAGTAGGCCATGTAATCGCAATTGAGAATGCTCAGACTGCTCGATCCTCACGACGCCCAACATGAGGTATAGCTTGCTAGTCTGTCTGCTGAAATAAGATCGTCCGTTGTCGTACTCATCCATGTACTCTATACTAGTCTTCCTGTTACTTACTCTACAATAGTCTTCATGTTACTTAATGACTTTTCCTCGCATTATTGCAGTCTGTTTGATTATAGACATTGACGGTTGCACATTGCCAATGTGTTAGTTCTTACATCACTATCAGTATTATTCAAAAGTCACCATATAAAAGACATGAGAATTAAATTGTCTTTGAAATTTGAATGACTGATTGTAAGGTGTATTTTTATAATTTTCTACTTTCTGCTTTTAGCACTACTTTTTTTTTCTTCTTCAACTCCTCCTCCTCCTACTGCTGCTGCTGCTGCTGCTGCTGCTGCTGCTCCTGCTGCTGCTGCTTCTTCTTCTTCTTCTTCTTCTTCTTCTTCTTCTTCTTCTTCTTCTTCTTCTTCTTCTTCTTCTTCTTCTTCTTCTTCTTCTTCTTCTTCTTCTTCTTCTTCTTCTTCTTCTTCTTCTTCTTCTTCTTCTTCTTTTCTTCTTCTTTAGCTCCTATATGGTGCATAGTCTCTTAATCAACAGGCGCTAAGTCTCTGTGTCAGCCCCATATTAATCATATGTGTCTCTAATTCTCTTTCTGTGTGTCATTTTTGGGATTTCCATTTTTTTCATAGAGCGGACGCGTTAGGGTAGTGATCAGGGCGCTATGCTGACATTGAAATTAACGCGTTCGAACGAAAGCTCAAAGCCAGCTCTAGACTACAAGAGGAAGGCTGACCCATCGATTCCTCTATTTCATCAGATCTTCAACATATGTTGGACCTACTATTTCATATACACACAGTAGGTTAAGAAATGTAGAAGATATAAATGGAATCAGCATTGGGGGACGAAATATCAATAACATTAGATACGCAGATGATACAGTATTGATTGCAGACAATGCACAAGATCTACAACAATAAGTAGACGCGGTTGTTGTACACAGTGAGCAGCTGGGGTTGGAATTAACTTGTAAGACGACACAGGTTATGGTCATCACTAGGAAGAAAGAAGTACCACAATGTAATATACAAGTAAATGGGAATATTCTTCAACAAGTGAATCGGTACAATTATCTCGGAACAGTCATAACATCTGATGGGAGATGCCTTGAAGAGATTAGAACATGAATCGCCCTGGCGAAAGTAGCCTTTAGCAAGATGAAAAACATTCTGACCAATAAAAAGATGTCAATTTAAACGAGAAAAAGAGTGTTGAGGGGATACATAGAACCTGTTCTTTTGTAAGGATGTGAAACTTTGCCAATGTGCGGTCAAACTGAAAAACATCTGATGGCTGCAGAAATGTGGTTTGGTGAGGAAAATGCCATGGACAGACAGAACAACCAATAACCAAGTACTATAGGAGACAAATGAAAATCGTAAATTGATTAGAGAAACTAGACGTAGACAGTCAAAATGTTTTGGACATGTTATGAGAAGAAATGAATTGGAGAACTTGGTGACAACTGGCAAGATCGACGGGAAGAGACCAAGAGGAAGACCAAGAGGAAAATACCTGGATGGCTTGGCCACATGGCATGGTCGAAACAGGAACACTGAGCTGATCCACGACTCTGGTGGTAGAGTGAAATGGCGAGTCATGACCGCCCACGCTTTCCGGCATGGCACATGATTGATTGATAGTAGCTTCCTGCTACGAACCTGTTTTTCTAGCAGAATTCTACACCCTTTGAAAATTAAGCTTTAGCTTGTGTGACAGGTTGGCCCACCTCTCAGATCGTTTTGTTATTAGATGGAGATAGCCCTCAGTAAACCCCTCTATGTAGTCTGTATTATTTGTTATTATTATCTATATATCCGTATGTTAGATAAAATCGTCTTTGGTTAGTGTATTTATATACATAAAACTATAGAGAGAGTTAAATACTATTTCTTCTTATAGTTAGAAGTAGATGTAGGGTAGAGTTCGTTTACAAGCCAAGAAATCAAGTCAGGCTGAATTTTATATTCAGGTTTGGCTGTGAATAATAATTTGGCCACAGGAAGGGAACTCTCCTGGATGAGAAGTTAACTTCCGGTAGCACCCTAACCTCTGCCATTTTCTGACAGCATGCTGGAGGGAGAAGGAGCTATCACGACAATTGGCTAAAATTGAACACCTGTCTGTGTTTAAACATATTTTATTGCTGGCTCTTGTTAAGCCGAACAACCCACTAAAACATAGAAAAGCCAATGATAGTCTCCACTCCCGATAGGCCAGTCAAAATCTAGTTGCAGGGTGAGTTAATAATAATTTTGTTAAATATTTTTCTGTGTGTCAATATGCCGGCAAAATCTAAAGGCCATGCCGATCGATAATAGATACTATTAATTAAAACTAGTGTTAGTTAACTAATATTAGAATTAGGGCCATGCTTGTGCCATGTGGCTTGCCGACAAGGATAAAACGCAAAGCTCGTCACATGTGGCATTAAAAACATGGATAAATTACATTACGTGATTCTCTAAATTAGGTATCCGC
>OY992886.1:83462283-83494783 GCA_963921405.1 Cepaea hortensis
GTAAAATGGTCTACTATCTGCAGTTCTGCGTCGTCAATAAAGATTGATGGTACCCCATGTGCACCTTGTGGCATAATCTGTGTCTTCTTTTTGCTAAATGTTAAACCAAATTCAGAACAAGCATTGAAGAATGCAGATAGTAGGCGTTGTAATTCTACCTCAATGTGGGTCGTAATTGCAGCATCATCTGCAAACATCAATTCTCTGATCAGTACCGTCCTAATTTTGGTCTTAGTCTTCAGTTTCTGAGCATTATAGAGGCCGCAATTTGAGCGCGCGCGCACACACACACAGCACACACACACACACACACACAAACACACACACACACACACATCCTGTAACTAAGTAATTGCAATAGAAATCAACACATAGCAGAGTATATAATAAATACAACCTTTAACGAAGTAATAAGATAAGTAAAGTACTTATTTAGTACAGTTGTTACACGAATAAATAATCAGATAGCGATGGGAACGATTAGTAGTATGACTCTTCGCTGGCTGTTGAACGAGGGGACGGAGCACGTATGGGAATGTCGTGAGTGCAGTGATGTCGGTTCTTAACTCAACTCAACACAACAACTTAACTGTTACACAAATATATCAGTTCTGAAGTAATTACATAAAAACATAAAAATTAAACACACTTGCCAGAATAATTAAACAAAACAATGGTTGCTTGCATTAACGAACTCTCAACAACAGTAATTACAATTATAAGTCTCTTTTGCAGCAAGTGTTTAAAAAAAAATAGTTTTATGTCCTTTATATTACAATCAGCCTCAGAATTTAATGCCTGTTGGTGAGTTACTAGGCTATGCTAATTCAGTAGTTTGCCATTGCTTTCTCAGCGGCCGACGCTCTGTCACTGTCATTTACTGCCTATACAGTACATTGCGGTGTATGGCAGGGAGATCTTGAGCCTGGGGAATTACGGCCATCTGGCTAGTGCAGTCGCGGCGACCTGTGCAGGTTAGGATTTTCTTTTCAACCCCGACAGAAAAAAAAACTCCACACCTTACCGAGGATTCGAACCCGGGTCTCCCGAATGAGAATCCGGCATTCTGGCCACTCGGCCAGCCGCTTCTATACGGCCGCCTTATACCATCGAAATCAATGCAAAACGGTCTGCTTCCATATCGCCCGCAGCTTATATAGAACCCTGGACCCGCTATGTCAGGGAAATTACGAAACTGCGCGTCTCACTATCCCCTACTCGAAAACATCGGTGTGCATAGTAAGTTAGTTGCATATCCTTTACAGGAAGTATCAGTCAGCCCCAGAACTTTTGGCTGTTCGTGATTCCTGGGCAAGTTTACGTTGGGTAGTTTGCGATTGCTTTCTGAACAACCGGCACCAATACCATTTCATTAAAAACAAAAACTAACGTAAGGCGGTCTGCTGCCAAATCGCCCACAGCTGTGTTTCGAACGTGGTATACGGGTTTCGGAACTGCGTCTGTAAACCCTGCGCCATGGAGCCGGCATAGTAAGTTTTGTTGTTATTGTTTTTTTTTTGTTCGCATATCCTTTACAGACAGGACATCGCTGTCAACATCAGCATCTTTCAGCTGATTGTCGATTTCTTAGCAATATTACGCTCATTAGTTTGCCATTGCTTTCTGAGCGACCGACTCACATACCCCGTGAGTTACCGAAGCAGAGAGAACCGCTACCGATTCTCACGCAACGTCACGTTACTCATAAGAGTATACGGGATTATGAAGAAAGTCGTGTAACACATAGACTAGGGAGACCGGAGGCATAGTAAGTACAGGTATGAAGTAAGTCTTAGAAAAGCAAGACTCAGATTAAATATACATTACAATTCTTACCCCGGATTATAGAATAACAAGGAAGCCAGAGAACAACGCGTGCTAGACAGAACAATGCAAATAATTGCAGTCACAACAAACAACGCCTTCAACAGAAAACTAGGAACATTCTAACATAACAGTACAAACACCCATTTGGCATAGCTTTTCAGGTCGCAGGGAACACTAACAGTAATGACGAACATCGCAATATCGATGACGTCTTGACTTGCCAAATGGCAGTATTCGACTTTGTCCGGAACTCAGCTTTCCGTCCTGTCTATATATAGAGTGACATTTAGATAGAAGTTTGGCGAAAGCAAAATGGTCACAACTTTAATTAAACTAAATTCAGGTGACGAAGTGCGAGGAAAGACAAGATGACGGACGGGCGCCCATCGTGCTGAGGCGGGAGCAGTGGCCAACGACCGATAAAGGTTTAGGAGAAGCGTACCTAGATGTGCCAATAACCATCTCAGTTCTACCCTTTGATGTAGATCCCAAAGTAAATGTGGCAAAATATTCTACATCCGAACACGTATCAATCAATCAATCAATCACGTGCCGTCTCTACAGTAAAGGTTGGCGGCAATGGATCTCTAACACTGTCTGTCTCTCGCCTTGACTGTACATTCTGTCAGACTGATGTTCGTCCATCTCTTGATGGTATCTTCCCACTTGTATTGTTGTCTATCTCTTGCTCGCTTGTGCTCAACCTTTCCCCCAGTATGGATTTTATAAGAGTGTTATGTCTTTTAACGTGGCCGAAATATTTCACTTGCATCTTTTTTTTATTTCTTTTCTTTTTATTCTCAGTTTTTCTAGGACCTTTGCATTTGATTGTTTCTGTTTCCATGAAATACGACATATTCTTCTGTACATCCACATCTCCAGGACCTCTATTCGACTTTCTAGTTGCTTGTTCAATGTCCATGCTTCAACGCCATATAATAGTGTTGAATATACGTAACATTTGACAATTCTCATTTTTAATGCGTTGTTAATCTCTCTAGATGTTAATACTGGTTTCATGCTGTTGAAAGCATTTTTGGTCATTCCTATTCTCTTTTGTTTTGATTTCTATAATTTTGTTTTTCACTTCTGCCATCATCTGTTATTACATGTCCAAGACAGGAGAAACTTGTTACTTGTTCTAGTATCTCCCCGTTTACTGTGATGTTCATTGATGACCTTTCCTTTCCATTGCTAATTATCATAGTTTTCCTTTTCAGGATGTTACTATCTAAGCTACATTCTGCACTATGTATGTTTACTTATTCTACTAGGTTTTGTAACTCTTGCTAGCTTTCTGCTAGTAACATGGTATCGTCAGCATATCTAAGATGGTTTATGATTTTTCCATTGATTATAAGTCCAGACATTTCGACTTGTTTAACAAATTCTTTCTGTGTATACTAGTGTATAGGTTGAAGAGGTTTGGAGACAACAGGCACCCCTGCCGCACTCCTCTTTTTATCTCTATGGGCGACAAATAATTATTTCCTCATATAATTGACGCCACTTTTCCCAGTACAAGTTACTAATAAGTCTGATGTCCTTTCCGTCTACTCCTATATCTTGAAGGCATGTAATTAGTCGTTCATGTTGTACTCTATCAAAAGCTTTCTTGTAGTCTATAAAACAGACATATATATTTTTCTGAACATTTATGTATTTTTCAATTGACACCCTCAAACAGATTATTGCTTCTCTGGTGCCGCTGTTTTTGCGGAACCCAAATTGTTCTTCAGCTACTTCCTCAATTATCTTATTTTGAATTCTTTCTTGAATGACCTTGAGTAGTATCTTAGTATATGGCTCATTAAGCTAATAGTTCTGAAATCATCACAATCAACAGCTCTTGGTTTCTTGGATAGTGTGATGAAAATGGATATTTTCACATCTGTGGGAATGTACCAAGTATTATATATATCATTACATAATTATGTGATAACATCAATTCCAGAGTTGGCTAAGGATTTTATCATCTCTGTTGTTATCTTGTCAGGACCTGCAGCCTTTCCTTCTTCCATCTTTTTAATAGCCTTCTCTACCTCAGCCTTTAATATGTTTGGTCCTTCTTCAGTATTATACAATGTTCGTTTATTGACCCTTCTGTCTCAGAATAACTCTTCTATGTATTATGTCCATCTTTTTATTATGTCAGTATTATCAATTATAATTTATCCATCTCTCCCTCTGATGCAACCATTTCTTGTTATTATTATCTATCTTCTTTGTAAATCTTTCTATATTTTCATGCAATTCTTTCGAGTTGTATTTTATTTCTAGATCCTATATATCTTTGCAACTGAACACGTATATTAAGAGTTAAAGTCATGACGAAACACGGCATTACAAAGTAGAAGACATATCTTAATTACACGTATGTTAATGTGATTCAGACAATCTAATCATGTCTTTCCTGGACAGTTAGCATGTCTGCTAATCTTAACTCTTAAAGGCCAGGAGAGGCCCTGTATTTCGGGCCCACACTTTCTAATGTCCTTGGTGGATTCTCTTCTATTTCTGCAACTCTGACTTCTTGAATTCTAGGCACAAAGTTGTAGCTGGTTGAATTCCATTCTCATCTATTTATCTTTACTTCTGAAGACCATTTTGAACTTAAATGCAACACAGAAAAGTTATTTCAATATAGTGGAAGAAAACGTCGAATTATTGTAAAAGATCTGATGATGGAAGAACGCTGGCTCTTGGACAACATCATGTCCGGGGAAGTAAACTACTTTGGCCATATTAAACGTTTGAGTAGTTAAAACAACGCAAAGAATACCATGGACAGACAGAAAAACCAGTCAACAAGTCCTACAAAAAACAAATGAAAATCGTACACTGATTAGATAAATTAGACGTAGACAGCTAACATTTTGTTGGTCATGTTATGAGAAGAAATAAATTGGAGAACTTGGTAACAACTGGCAAGATCCTGGGAAGAGAACAAGGGGAAGCCAGAGAAGTAAATACCTGGATGGCTTGACCACGTGGTATGGTCGTGACAAGAACACTGAGCTGATCCACGACTCTGGTGATCGTGTGAAATGGCGAATCATGACCGCCCACGCTTGTCGGCATGGCACATGATGTATGAAGTTAAGAAAGAACAGTTCTGGAAGGAAAGGTTCCTGGAAGAAGTGATAGTGTTGGACTAGCACCAAGATGGACACATGACATTACAAATACCTCGAACATGAACATGGCAGGGGACCTGGCAAATGATGGAGAATCTGTTGTGCAAGGAAAATGTAACATGATGATGACACAAGACGATGTTTACGTTAATTTAATCACATGACAGATCTTGCCTTCAGCGAACGAAGTGTTAGATCTTCACATATATTATGTAGCAAAATTGTGTAGCGGTTTGGTCAGTTTTCTATCGCCGCGTCTTTCTTTCCCTGAAAATTAAATTAATATAAGGCGATGGATCGACGACTACCATTCAGTTGATTGAAGCCCGTGGCGCGGTGTTATAATTAACTAATGCACTGACCACTACACTGTCAAAAGGATCAAACAGGAGTGTTTGAGATTAGTTGGGAGTACATTGACTAGTCACAAGATTTAACAGTATAGATAGACCCTTGCAGGCATGACAGAAAACATCGCTGATGATGATGATAAAAGAGGAAGAAGAAGTAGAAGAACAACAACAGCCAGCAGCATCAGCAGCAGCAGCAAAAGGGAGGAGGAGGAGGAGGAGAGGAAGAAGAAGAGGAAGAAGAAGAAGAAGAAGAAGAAGAAGAAGAAGAAGAAGAAGAAGAAGAAGAAGAAGAAGAAGAAGAAGAAGAAGAAGAAGAAGAAGAAGAAGAAGAAGAAGAAGAAGAAGAAGAAGAAGAAGAAGAAGAAGAAGAAGAAGAAGAAGAAGAAGAAGAAGAAGAAGAAGAAGAAGAAGAAGAAGAAGAAGAAGAAGAAGAAGAAGAAGAAGAAGAGAATGCATGAAACACGAAATTTAACACAGAAACAAGAAAGCTACGCTTCATTTATTCTGCGGAATTATTAAGCAAATTCAATGAAGATAATTTGGCGCTCAGAAGTATAATAAATATAGAAGAAGACAAGAGGAAATGTAAGAACACAGAAAGCCAACTTCTCTGAGTGTATAAGAATCCAAGAGAATTGTAAAATGATCCCAAGGTGGCGGGAAATTTGCACTCGCGTAATGCAAACGTTGGACACGTCTTTGAATAATATTCCGGCAATACAATCACCAGTGTAAATAGAATCGGTGTGTATATGCGAATTCGTAATTCTGTATAGCAAAGCTGTTAGAGAGCTAGACACCGTGGTCTTCAAATGAGAATACCAGTGTGGAACGTGCGCTGGGACAACAATTTGAAAGGCGGGGGAGGGGGAAAAACATTTTCCTTATAACAAAGTGACAGAGAAGCATATAACAGAAATGAGATTTTCTTAAATGTCTTTCCTGACATGTTATTGTTGTTCTTGTTGTTGCTATTTTGTTGTTCTAGTTATAGATTCAGTGGCGTCTGGCCTTCTTCCTTTGGTCAATACCATGTAAATTTTTCTTGAGTTTTTGTTGTGTGTGTGTGTGTGTGTGTGTGTGTACGTGCGTGCGTGTGTGTGTGTGTGTGTGCGCGCGCTGTGAACGTAGGCACATTCCACACACATGCTACTGCTAACAAGGCATTGCACTGATTTTTCCTGTGGATTAGTTTCCCCTATTACCAGTGTCCCTCGCCATCAGGAAAACCCACTCCGACTTCATAGGTATTTGAAGTCACCATTTTAGTCTAGCCAGTGTACGGATTGAACCCGCTACCTCGGCATCAGCACACTGGATGTTTAAGAACGAGAATCTGGTTATGAAATCATGTCGACAACAGGTCATCCAAATTGTTGACTTACTACAACAAAAAAGACCTCAACTAGGAACCTACTGTTGGTATATCCAGTATTGTGACCTTCATATTTTACAGACCTTAGTGTACGGAAGGATAGGTGGATAGTGTCCTTCCACCTTTAGCGAACTGCTGGAGCTGGCATTGAACCGTACCCGACCGCAACCAAACCATTGTCAGCACGACGTTCTAATAATAACACCAGCCCAACCGATCGGTTATTGACAGCTGTTTACAATGTAGTTTTCCACTTTTTTTTTTTTTTAATTTACAGGACATCGATGTCAACACCAGCACTGCTGTTGTTGATGTCTTGGCAAGTTTACGTTCAATAGTTTTCCATTGCTTTGTGAACGACCAGCTCGCATACCAACATGTTAAAACCTAGCGCGACACAGTCTAGTCTTCCACTAGTAATTTAATAAAAATAAGATAATAATAAATAATGGTTTCAATAATTTAAATTACAAACCGTCCGAAACAACAGGCGCTACAAAATGTAAAAACAAAATCAGAAAGACACCATTCCTATCCATTTGCTGCATCCTCATTTTGGCTCGATGTCACTGAAATCATTTACTTTAAAATTCTGCAGAAAAAATGAACTTAGTGAGAGATTCCTGCATGCAAAGTTCTCTGTCTGGATTGTACTCCCACGAGGATGGTCTAAAGAGCAAGACGACGTTTTAGGACAATACAATTCTGTCGCCAAATGTGTTTATTTTAAAATATGACACCACATATGAGTAATTTATGAGCCAGGCTGACTGAAGTAGCTTGCTTGATAAGCTTGTCTAAGAATGTCTCTTTTCATAACATTATAAGAATCTTCTTATTTTCTTGTACCCATATTTCTCTTCTAGAACTTTCTTAAGAAGACAGTGAGTGAGTCACACACACAAATAAATAAATAAATAAATAAATAAATAAAAGCGAAGTAGAATCGACAAGCTTTATTGGAGCACGATTTTAAGTGTCAAAATGAATATTTCAGCTAAAGCCTTCGTCAGAACACTATCTATAAATACTCGCCGATACATCATGACCAAGTGCCCTGCCATCTGTCGTAGGCGTTCGTATCTCCCCACAGATCTCAGTCTTTGGTGTTTTGGATCAACTCTGCTGATGATATTTCTCCATACCACCGTCTCAAGCCACCCAGCATAATTTCTCTTGGTCGTCCGCTGCCTCTCTTCCCCTTGATCTTTCCAGTTGTCACATAATCGCCAATGCTTCTCTTCTCATCCCATGACCCGAGAAAGCTGTTTGTCTCTTTTTTTTTATTGTTCTATATAATGTTCTAGTTTCATTAGTCTCTTTCAAGCAATCGTCGTCACCAATACAGCTACATGAAAAAAAATTCTTCATTCATTCATTCAGTAGCATGTCCTTTGCAGAACCTCGCTCCCATAACAACATTCCGGAAAATCTTTCGATCATACGCAAGATGTCCCGCGTCCGATTCACCCATCTGGAGATCATCTGCCACATCCTGCACCCATCTTCTCTTTGGCCTTTCTCTTCCTCTCTTCCCAAGCATATAGCCCTCCATTATTGTTCTCTCCAAACTTTCGTGACGTTTCAGGTGACCAAAATATTTCAATTTTCTATGTTTTATCGTCTCTAATAGCTAACCTTCTTCAATATTCAGCTCTAGAAGTATGGATGCATTTGTTCTTTTCTTTATCCAAGATATTCTTAGAACCCGTCTATAACATTATTATTTTCAAAGGCATTTATGCGCTGATCAGCTAGTTATGCAATTGTCCAGGTCTCACAGGCGTATGTTGCAATCGGAAGGATGCATGCTCTTAACAATCTAAAATTTTGTACCTAGTTATTTTACTCTACGTTGTGTGACATCTGTAGTATGTACCTGGCGAGATGCAGCGAAATATGACAGGCAATAAATCGTACATTCTATGGTTTGTGTATTCGTTAATCAAAATTTTATTTGTGTAGCTCCATCTGTCCTACTCCACAATTTATTCCGTTGTTTTAGTCTTTGAAGAGCAATAGACATTCGTCTTTTAATTTCTTTCATTGTGTCACCATTATTGATAATCAATGACCCAATTCGAAATTTTCCACCACCTCCAATCTTTCCTCATTAATATATATTTCTTTCTCCATAGTAATGTTATCTGTATGCATTATCTTTTTTTTTTAGCTATGTTAATTAAGATATAAGTTGTGATTTTCACTATTCAATTGGGTTGAGGTTATTAGATCTTCTATACCATTCTGTGTTGTGATAGCAATACAATATCATCAGCATACCGAATCTCTGGTGTGTCATGATCATCGATATTTAGGGCATCATATTGCTCCCTGTTTATATCATCTCTGACATTTCTCATTATATTTTCGGTGTACAGGTTAAACAAATAGGGTGACAGCACACATCCCTGATGGACTCCTTGCTTGATGTCAAACCAATCTGATGTCTCACCATCTATTCTAACCGCTGCTTGTTGGTCTAGACAGAGCATTTTTGTGAGTTGTATTACATCTGACGGGAAGCCTATATTCCTCATGATGTCCCAAAGTTTCTGATGCTGTACACTGTCAACTGCCTTTGAATAATAATAATAATAATAATAATAATAATAATAATAATAATAATAATAATAATAACACATGAGAATAGGTTTACATTAAATTATCTGCACTTCTCTATTATTAAACGCATATTGAGTTTGTGACCTTCCTCTTCCTTGTCTAAATCCAGCTTGAACCACGTTAATCTCTTCTTCCATTTTCTTACGAAGTCTTCCCATTATTATGTTTAGTAGAATTTTACTTGCATGACTGATCAGGGCAACAGTTCTATAGTTATTGCATAATTTCAGGTTGCCCATTTTTGGTATTGGAATGAAGATAGCTCTCTTCCAATCTTTTGACCAAATACCATATTACCATATCTTTTACATAATGCGTGATAGATTGTTATGCTTTCTTCTCCTTCCCATTTAATTAATTCAGCTGGTATTGAAACATTCTACATGTAGATATATACAATTACAAATATGTTTCCTTGTGATGAACCTGCCACGTGTGTGGTTGAATACAGGGTGTATGGTTATATTTTAAGAAACACATCTAAACTGAGACCATAAAGGTTGGCTTCATACATTGTAGTGGTCACAGATTAGTTATTCCACCAAGGAATAGACTGTTGTTTTGCTCATCTATACGCTTTTTTGTGTGCACATAAGGGGTTATTGTACACTAGTGTAAGGATATATATTCAGGAATATCTCAATGCTAAGTGGCAAAGATAACTAAGTGGCTAGACGCTTACCTACCGGTCCCCGTTGCCATGGGTTTGAATTCACATCGACGCGAATGTTTACAACTGACCTGATAGACCCAGAATGCAGTGGGTACTAGAAAATGTCTTGGAAAGTGAAAGCTGTCCTCGTGATAATGTTCACATAAGCCTCGAGTGGCCGATTAGTCGATTAGTCTACAAAAACATGGATCTAACAGTATATGCTGAAATCTTCTTCAGGGGATTAGTCTACAAAAACATGGCTCTAACAGTATATGCTGAAATCTTCTTCAGGGGATTAGTCTACAAAAACATGGATCTAACAGTATATGCCGAAATCTTCTTCAGGGGATTAGTCTACAAAAACATGGATCTAACAGTATATGCTGAAATCTCCTTCAGGGGATTAGTCTACAAAAACATGGATCTAACAGTATATGCTGAAATCTTCTTCAGGGGATTAGTCTACAAAAACATGGATCTAACAGTATATGCTGAAATCTCCTTCAGGGGATTAGTCTACAAAAACATGGATCTAACAGTATATGCTGAAATCTTCTTCAGGGGATTAGTCTACAAAAACATGGATCTAACAGTATACGCTGAAATCTTCTTCAGGGGATTAGTCTACAAAAAACATGGATCTAACAGTATATGCCGAAATCTCCTTCAGGGGATTAGTCTACAAAAACATGGATCTAACAGTATACGCTGAAATCTCCTTCAGGGGATTAGTCTACAAAACCATGGATCTAACAGTATACGCTGAAATCTTCTTCAGGGGATTAGTCTACAAAAACATGGATCTAACAGTATATGCTGAAATCTTCTTCAGGGGATTAGTTTACAAAAACATGGATCTAACAGTATACGCTGAAATCTCCTTCAGGGGATTAGTCTACAAAAACATGGATCTAACAGTATATGCTGAAATCTTCTTCAGGGGATTAGTCTACAAAAACATGGCTCTAACAGTATATGCTGAAATCTTCTTCAGGGGATTAGTCTACAAAAACATGGATCTAACAGTATATGCTGAAATCTTCTTCAGGGGATTAGTCTACAAAAACATCGATCTAACAGTATATGCCGAAATCTCCTTCAGGGGATTAGTCTACAAAAACATGGATCTAACAGTATATGCTGAAATCTTCTTCAGGGGATTAGTCTACAAAAACATCGATCTAACAGTATATGCCGAAATCTTCTTCAGGGGATTAGTCTACAAAAACATGGATCTAACAGTATATGCCGAAATCTCCTTCAGGGGATTAGTCTACAAAAACATGGATCTAACAGTATATGCTGAAATCTTCTTCAGGGGATTAGTGTACAAAAACATGGATCTAACAGTATATGCTGAAATCTTCTTCAGGGGATTAGTCTACAAAAACATGGATCTAACAGTATATGCTGAAATCTTCTTCAGGGGATTAGTCTACAAAAACATCGATCTAACAGTATATGCCGAAATCTCCTTCAGGGGATTAGTCTACAAAAACATGGATCTAACAGTATATGCCGAAATCTCCTTCAGGGGATCAGTCAACAAAAACATGGCTCTAACAGTATATGCCGAAATCTCCTTCAGGGGATTAGTCTACAAAAACATGGATCTAACAGTATACGCTGAAATCTCCTTATGGGGATTAGTCTACAAAAACATGGATCTAACAGTATATGCTGAAATCTTCTTCAGGGGATTAGTCTACAAAAACATGGATCTAACAGTATACGCTGAAATCTCCTTCAGGGGATTAGTCTACAAAAACATGGATCTAACAGTATATGCTGAAATCTTCTTCAGGGGATTAGTCTACAAAAACATGGATCTAACAGTATATGCTGAAATCTTCTTCAGGGGATTAGTCTACAAAAAACATGGCTCTAACAGTATACTCCGAAATCTCCTCCAGGAAAGACCAGGAGAACTTTCAATCAGATAGCATGGGGACGATTAGTAGTATGATTCTTCGCTGGATGTTGAACGAGGAGACGGAAAGCGTATGGGAATGTCCTGAGTGCAAGAATGTCGGTTCTTAGCTTAACCCAACTCAACTCTCCTTCGGGGGTGTAAATGTGTCTTTTACTTACTGACCGCCATTTGTCCAACAGACCTTTCCGGGTGTAAAAGAGTTGTTGCGTGTCTACAGGACGTTGGAATTAGCCCCAGGATTATTGGCTAGGCAATTTTACTTTCAGTAGCTTGCTGTTGTTTAATGCAACGTCTAAGTCCAGTTGACCAGTGTGTGAGATGTACCCAATACCATATCATCAGCGCACAGGAATTTTAAGCACAAGCGCGATAAATCTCATTTAAGTGTTAAAGCTGTTTATGGAATGCTACGTTATGGCAGTCTTGTGTTTTCATAAACGAATCATCTGATTTGCTGTGTTGTTTAATATGATCGAACACTGATGCGAGCTATGATAAGTTAAGTTGAGTCAAGAACCGACATCATAGCACGCGGGACATCCCCTTACGTGCTTCGTCCTCATCTTCAACGAGAGTCTCGTTAGTGCAGTAGCTATCAAACTTGCCCGCCGATCATTATGATCATGTCTTAGAATTCCCACCGAGGCAAAGAAATCACGATATGTAGTTACATATTTATTCATATGTATCCGCAATGAGAACCGTAAAATGGTTAGAGACATGTGATGTAGACAGCCAGGATTTTTTTGTAAACCAGTTATGAAAAAGGAATAAATTAGAGAACTTCATGACAACTGGGCAGATTGAGGGGGAAAAGAACAAGGGGAAGGCAGAGAGGTAAATATCAAGATAGCTTGGCCAAAAGGCATAATAGAAATAAAAACACACAGCTAAGCTATGGCTCTGGTGATCGTGTGAGCTGGCAAAATATGACCGCTCGCGCTTATCGTCATGGTACATGATGATGATGATGATGATGATGATGATGATGATGATGATGATGATGATGATGATGATGATGATATGTATCCGCGCAAATGTGCTTATGCATGCTCTTGTATGTTTGCGCATGTGTGGCCTTGTAGATGTGAGAATATGTGTGTATATGTGTCTCCATATAAGTGTTATGTCTGATATGTATGTGTAAATGTGTTCCACAAAATGTATTGGGAAGTAAATGCGATATTGTTATATCGACGACATTAACTTTCAAGTACCGATTGATTAAATGTTCATAAATGTGTGAGTATATGTATTCGTATATGTGGTTTTATATGTTTTTCGTAACTTTATGTGCTGAAATGTGCAGATGTGTGCGAATGTTTGAGTATATATACACTTATATGTGTTTGTATATGCGTGCTTCTAAGCGTGCATATATATTTATACGTATATTTGTTTTTATATGCGAGCACACGTGTGTTTTTTATGTGTCTATACCTGTGAGAAAGTGTGTGTACGTGTGCGTGTTTATGGGTCTATTCGTGAAAACATATAGTGTGCTTCTACGTATATGTATGTGTGTGTGTGTGTGTGTGTGTGTGTGTGTGTGTGTGTATATCAACAAATCAATAAACAACAATCAGCTGAAAGATGCTGATGTTGACAGCAATGTCCTTTAAGGATTTGCAAACAAACAATGTACCGCTTTACCGGAAATCGCTAGGGGCTAAGTCCACTGATAACCCACATTGGCGGGAGACATTTCGTGAATGACGCCAAAGTTGAATAAGAAGTGAAAACGTGGTTTAGAAAACAGAGCACGCAGTTCTATGCACCCGGTTTTGGAGGACTGATAAAACGATGGGATAAGTGCATCAATGTTGGTGGAAATTATGTTGAGAAATAAAGGGACAATGTATGTATAAAAATAAACTGGTTTCAAGTTGTTATCATAGTTATTTTCCTACAGCCATTTGTGACTTACCTATTAACTTACTCTCGTATATGTGAACATACATTTATGCTGATAAGGACATATATGTGTGAATATAAGTGTGTTCTTCTACTAGCATATGTGTGTAAAATACGTGATTCTCATGCACCACAATAAAGATTTATCATCACACATATTCGCTAAATAACTCTGGCAAGAGTTGGAAAATTACAATAGATAAAAACCTTTGCCGGAAAATCGAATTTACAGAAGTAATGAAGAAAATAAGACCGGGGTAAGGCAAAGATGTAGATATTCATTTCCGCGAACGCCCATGCCTGATGAAAGGAATTAAACAGACAAATGATGGAAATGATTTCAGAAAATTTAGCAGCGGTATCCATCATGTTGTTAACTCGTTCCCAGACAGATGCGACTTTAAAAATAACTGCTGCATGTTAGATAGAGATAATGGATTCTAATCTAAGAGCTAATGAAGTAAATATAACAATTGGGTTGAAATACAAATGAAACTCACAAACTAATGGGACAGATGGAGTTAGGGCGATAGTTACGGCATAACTGTTTAGCACTTTCTAATACAAAGAATGGGAGGCGCGGTAGGGCAGTGGCTAGACGTTTGCCATTCAGCCTGGTGGTTTAAAAAAAAACACCCATGTCCTTTACATATCAACCCCAACCCAGGTTGATTTTCAAGGCAATTTTACGTTCACTAGTTCGCCATTGCTGTCTGAACGAGAAGTTGACGTCGAAGAACTGACGTAGTTAGAAACGAACCCACTACCCCGTCAACAGGGTATCGGAAGTTTAAGATCTAGAGCGCTCTTATTCCTTCGGCCTCGTCATATTAGTTTGATCAAACCGGATCTTTAAAGATTACCTGCGCTCCCATCCTGGCCTGTCATCTATTGCTGTGGTAACTTGCGGTGTAGGACATGGGATCTTGAGCCTGAGGAATTAAGGCCGCCTGACTTGTGCAGTCGCCGTGAACTGTGCAGGTTAGGATTTTTCATTTGTACCAAGACAACAACAAAAAATCCACACATTACCGAGGATTCGAATCCAGGTGTCCCGAAAGAGTACCAACATTCTAGCCACTCAGCCAGTCGCTCCCCAGATCCACAAGCTTACACTGGTGTTCGTGAAAGGTCTTGGGAAGTAAAGGCGTCCGATGTACTATTGACCACAATTCCGATTGGTCTATATAAGACTAGCACCATAAGCTCGATTTCTTCAAGGCATATATTGATGTTCTTGACATATTGACTTACCTACTTCAAACAAACAAGACCCTGGTTCTTAGGCTAAGCCTTGTTGTAATATTATATTCAACTGTTCATGGCCCAGCCAATGGTTCTTCCTTCGCCCCTGATGTGCTTTTGGGGCTAGGTCCTCAACAGACTGACTCCAAACCTTCCTGTCTCTTGTTATCTCATGCAATTAATGTACGCGCTCCAGGATCGCATTTTATAAGCTCATGTGTCTGAGTACATGTTATAAGCTCATATGTCTGAGCACATTTTGTAAGCTCATATGTCTGAGTGCATTTTATAAGCTCATATGTCTGAGGACATGTCATATGCTCATATGTCTGAGTACATTTTATTGAAAACTAAAATGAAAATTACACCAATGAAACGTACTTATTACCATATGTAACTAACAGACATGCGTGAATAGAATACGGGCCATATAAGTTACTTAGTGATAATACGATTATGTTTTATTAAATTTACGCTTTACGTCGAGATTCTACAATTATGCTATGATAAGAGCATTCATACATGCGTACTGACTATAGGCAGAAATATATCTACTGACTTCTCTCACCTAATAGTTATGGGGTGTGTGTGTGGGGGGGGGGGGGGGGGGGCTTCATCAAGTAACAGATCCTTTACAGAACGTCGTTCTTGTGTGTGTGTGTGTGTGTGTGTGTAGGGTTGAGGGGTTGGGGAGGGGGGGGGGGCTCTATCAAGTAGCAGATCCTTTTCAGAACGTCGCTCTCATCACCGCCACCCGAACAGACACTGGATCCGTAGATAGTTCTCCCTCCTCATTCATGTCTATGTCCAATGTCTTTTGTGCTGATCGACCCCAGTCCTTCCAGCAGGACCCCTGCCTCCCATCACTGTTATATGCACACCGACCGCTGTAACGTTGAATGGGCCAACGTTATTCCAGTTTCCGGGACACGACGCAGTTTATGACCCAATTTGCTTGGATGTTCACATCTTGTAAAGAAACAAAAGGGATAGGGTGGAGGATAAGAACAGTAAAATGAATACCTTAGAAAAGGTATCGATTCACTTTCTTGTTACATTCTTAAGCAGGTTTAATCATTATTTCGTTGGCAGTCGTTACTGTAGCTCTTTAATGCCGGGAGGCCAAGGTGTGTGACAGATATTGCTTAGCGCTCGTAATGGGATAAGTTTTATTGTTATTCTTTTTTCGCTCTTTACTACCGTCCCCTTTTCTCCCATTGGGACATTGCCCCTCGTACAACTCTCCAAGCCGTCCTATTATTCCAATCCCACGCAGCTCCGTCCGTGTCCCATATTATTCATTTTTGCCTCTACGTCTCTTCTTAGGGTGTTGTTAGGTCTTTATCTGCTTGTCTTGCCCTTGGATTCCCGAGAAAGGCCTTTGTATTTACACTGTTCTCTAGGTTTCTTAATGTAAACAATATCAGCCTAGCACCACATGCACAGAGCATCTTAAGATGTGTACAAGAGTCCTTTAATGTTCTCTCCAGCCCACCTTAAGGTGTACACATTAGTCCTGAAATGTTCTCTCCAGCTCACCTTAAGGCATGTTCTATCCGGCTCCATCGTTTTTTTTTCTTCTCCCAGCTCATGATTCGCTGGTATTTGTATAATTCTCTCCTTGAGCCCCAAATAAGCGATTCTGTCATACTATGTTTATGAATATTTGTTGTTTATTTGGAACCGTGTTAGTCGTTCTCCAGGTTTCTAATTCATTCTGTAATATTGATTTAAAACTGGAATTGAATATTGGATGTTAAGTTTAAATTCTTTTGTCTCGCACACATTCTCTACTGCTCTAAAAGCTCCTCTTGCCTTGTTGTATTCTTATTTTGATATCTTTATCTGTTTCCCCGTTTTATTATTAACATTAGAGACATGTGCGGCCGCCATAGACTTAGAGGACACATACAACAGAGTAACCTTCGAGCACTTGATGCAAACCCTCCTCAGACTGAACGTGTACCGTCACCTTGTACGATGATAGCTGCAGTCCTGCTCCAAAGAAAGGTGGTGCAAAGATGTGGGAGTTTGTCTTCTGAGCCGATAACGATGTCCAGGATTGCCGCAGGGTTCACCACTGTCACCAGTACTATTCAGCGTGTATAGGATGACGATCACTGAACAACAGTTGGGCTGGAGGGGTAGGACTCTAAATGTCATTTGCTGACAACATTCTCGTGTATCGACAGGGTCGAGATAGACAGGTGGTTGCCAATGATATGCAGGGCGAACTAGATCGAATTTCAGGATGGTATGCTGATGACAGTGCCCTTGTCAACCCTGCAAAGGCATCTGTTACATGGTTCTCCTAAACAATCATATTGTGAACACAGACCTGCCAGGAGTGAGAATGGATGGGAGCATTTTGAGTAGAACCCAGTCAATACATATCTTGGCGTGAGGCTTGATCGTAGCCTGTCTTTCAGAGATCATGTCGATTATGTCATAACGAAAGCTCGAAAAGGTTTGTCAGCAATAAGAGTCATGGCGACTGCCAATATCGAGCAAAGACTTCTAATACTTCTATTCCAAGGACTGGTGCTTTCACCCATCGAGTATGCCCTGGCCATCCTCACTGTCAGCCCTAACAGATTGGACGACTTGAAAAGGTACAAAACGAAGCCATGCGCATCATTTTGGGCTGCACGAGAGACACCAGCTGTGTAGCAATGAGATACCTCCTTGACTTCCCGACAATGGAACACAGGATCAAGATCTGGAGAGCTCGTGTTTACTTAAAAATAAGTGCAGATGAACAGCACCTTCTGCATGAAACTATATTCAGAGAAAAGGGTGACAGGCTAAAGAGGGGAATATCATGAATTGGTCGGGGGGAAGATGTCGTCAGACAGGTCTGCAGTCTTACCAGCATCAAACCCCGGCAAGGAATGGGTGCCGATGCCTCCAGCTTTTAAGTGCACTTTCTCCTGCATTATCACACTCGACAGATGGTGCAGAGAGCAGAACCCTGCCGCTGTCAATGCAGAGGTCAATGCGCTCAACTATGAACACTCAGATAGCCCCGAAGTGTTTATCTATACTGATGGATCTGTTGTAAAGCAGCAGCGAAATGCGTAGGCATTTACAGCCCGTTCAGCGGGCCGAATAGTTCAAGAATCCAGTGGTGCCCAATCTATGGTCAGGAGCAGCATGACGATGGAGGTGATGGCAGTAACACAGGCTTTCATATGGCTACAATCACAGCATTATACTAACGTGTGTGTATTAAGTTATTCAATGAGCATGATTCGGAAGGTCGAAGCTGGATCTGTACGTAGACAGTGGACTGAGTCGCTGCGGAAGTCTGTTGTCCGTAAAGTCACCTTCATCTTCGTTCCGGGACATGCGGGAGTCGAGGGAAATAAACGAACTGATAAACTGGCTGGCTCTGCACCCCCTGTAGATGGCCAGCCCATGGATCGTGCCGATGTTATTAACGTCCTTAAAGATATGTCGAGAACAGAGGACTTTGACGTCAGTGAATCCACATCGCTGTCCAGGATGAAAGACTTGGGAGTAAGAATTGGCACGGCCAGACACGAGAGGTACATCGGGAAAACGAGGTGCCTCGTCAACCAACACAAAACTGGCACTATTGGCCACCAAACGCTAATGCATATGCTGGGGGGGGGGGGAGGATCTGAGCACATATGGACCTGTCCGGAGTGAAATGAAGATACCTCAACTGATAAATGATAACTGATAACTTATATTATCAACATTGCTGTCTAGATAGGTGTATGATTGCTGTCTAGATAGCTGTATGATTGCTGTCTAGATAGCTGTATGATTGCTGTCTAAATAGGTGTATGATTGCTGTCTGGATAGGTGTATAGATGCTGTCTAGATTGGTGTATGATTGATGTCTAGATAAGTGTATAGTTGCTGTCCAGATAGGTACGTTATTCCTGTCTAGATATATGTATGATTGCTGTCTAGATCGGTTATGATGGCTGTCTAGATAGGTGTATGATTGCTGTCTAGACAGGTGTATGATTGCTACATAGATAGGTTTATGATTTCTGTCTAGATCGGTTATGATGGCTGTCTAGATAGGTGTATGATTGTTGCATTGATAGGTGTATGATTGCTGTCTAGACAGGTGTATGATTGCTACATAGATAGGTGTATGATTGCTATATAGATAGGTGTACGATTGCTGCATAGATAGGTGTATGCTTGCTGCATAGAAAGGTGTATGATTGCTGTCTAGACAGGTGTATGATTGCTACATAGATAGGTGTATGATTGCTATATAGATAGGTGTACGATTGCTGCATAGATAGGTGTATGATTGTTGCATTGATAGGTGTATGATTGCTGCACAGATAGGTGTATGATTGCTGTCTTGATAGGTGTATGATTGCTGTCTAGATAGGTGTATGATTGCTGTCTAGATAGGTGTATGATTGCTGTCTAGATAGATGTATGTTTGCTGTCTAGATAGGTGTATGATTGCTGTCTATTTAGGTGTATGATTGCTGTCTAGATAGGTGTATGATTGCTGTCTAGATAGTGTATGATTGCTGTCTAGATAGGTGTATGATTTCTGTCTAGATAGATGTATGTTTGCTGTCTAGATAGGTGTATGATTGCTGTCTAGATAGGTGTATGATTGCTGTCTAGATAGATGTATGTTTGCTGTCTAGATAGGTGTATGACTGCTCTCTAGATGGATGTATGATTGCTGTGTAGATATGTGTATGATTGCTACCTAAACAGGTACATGATTTAATATCTTGAAGCGAGGTTTCATCTGAATGTTATCATTAGCTTGATTTATTTTCACGATCTTTGTCTTTCCCAACTGAATTTTAAGCCTAATTGTTGCGGCCTCCCGTCTAACGTTTTTAACATTTCAATCAACCAAGTCCAAATAATAGTGCTGCTTTGTCAGAGGAGTGCGAAAACTTAAACTGGACGACTTGTTCCGTGTTGTCCTGATTATACATTTTAAAGATTCCGTCTTTTTTCAACCACTTACAACACCAAAATGATTTTAAATATCATGGAAATTATTAACGCTGTATTTTAACAGTTGATTTAAAAATTCGATGAAAAGCTTTCTCTCTCACTCTCTCTCTCTCTCTCTCTCTCTCTCTCTCTCTCTCTCTCTCTCTCTCTCTCTCTCTCTCTGACGGATGTGTGGTGGGTGGGGGGAGTGTGCGGGTGTGGGATTGTGGGTGTGGGATGTGTGGGTGGGGGATGGGTGGATGGGTGGGGGAATGTGTGTATATATATATATATATATATATATATATATATATATATATATATATATATATATATATATATATATATATCCATCCATCCATCATGTGCCATGCCGGTAAGCGTGGGCGGTCATGTTCTGCCATCTCACCCGATCACCAGAGTCGTGGATCAGCTCCGTGTTTCTGTCTCGACCATGCCACAAGGCCAAGCCATCCAGGTACTTGCTTCTAGGTCTTCCTCTTGGTCTGTTCCCCTCGATCTTACCAGTTGTCACCAAATTCTCCAATCCATTTCTTCTCATAACATGTCCAAAAAATTTTGACTGTCTACGTCTAATTTCTCTAATCAATTTACGATCTTCATTTGTTTCTTGAAGGACTTGTTCATTGGTCTTTCTGGCTGTCCATGGTATTCTTTGCATTTTCCTCAGAAACCACATCTCTACAGCCATCAGATGTTTTTCAGCCTGACTGCTCATTGTCCACGCTTCACATCCATATAAAAGTACAGGTTCAATGTAGCATCTCAACACTCTTTTTCTCGTTTCAATTGACATCTTTTTATTGGTCAATATGTTTTTCATCTTGCTAAAGGCTACTTTTGCCATGGCGATTCTTGTTCTAATCTCTTCAAGGCATCTCTCATCAGATGTTATTACTGTTCCGAGATAATTGTACCTGCTCACTTGTTGAAGAATATTCCCATTTACTTGTATATTACATTGTGGTATTTCGTCCTTCCTAGTGACGACCATAATCTGTGTCTTTTTACAATTTAATTCTAACCCTAGTTGTTCACTGTGTGTAACAATCGCATCTACTAAATTTTGCAGGTCCTGTTCATTGTCTGCAATCAAGACTGTATCATCTGCATATCTAATGTTATTGATTGATATATATATAGTGATACCTTGGGTTACGAACTTAATTCGTTCCAGAACTCGGTTAGAACCCGAAACGAAACGTTCGTAACCCAAAACATTGAAATCAATGAAATAGATACAATCCATTTCAAGATGAAAGAATCGTTCTTTTTGATTAAAGTCCGGTCGTTGACCTGGCGTTTACTTTGACAAAACGCAAAGAATACGTGTACTTCACTTATTAAATAAAGTGAAAGAAAACGACCAAATAAATTAAATGTAAGATTTTAAAATAAATTTAGTCTATCTTTTTTACCAAGAAAAGCATCATTGGAAGTTTGTCACTTTCTTTGCTATTCTGAATCATTAGTTTCAGGAGTTTCTTGTGGCTGTTTCTTGGCTGCTGACTGGACATCTTTCTGTACCAAGAAACTATCAAGGGAAATTTGTCGCTTCCTTTGCTGGAGAATCCTTCTGAAGTTGGCCATCGCGTTATCATTCATCAGGTTTACTGCCCTGTTAGCGACAAGTTTGTTTGGATGATGGTTTACAATGAAGTCTTCGACGTCTGCCAACTTGCTGCAAATTTCTTTAATCCTGGCAGTTGAAACGATCACTGATTCCTCAACATCGGACGACTGCTCCTTCTTTAATGTCTTTAGCTGTTCATTCTGAAGATCCACAAGCTGATCTGTACTGAGCTCTCCGCTGTGGTGCTCAATCAGCTCTTCCAAGTCGTTGCCATCGACTTCCAGGCCTATATTTTTGCCCAAGGACACAATCTCATCCACTACTTTCTCCTCCTGGGTGATAAAGGCCCGTTTTGGCATTTTCTTCCAGAAGAGGCCCGTTTAATCGCAATTAAAGACTTGTTGTGGAACGTAACCTTCCTCTTTGATGATCTTACCAAATTTCACCTTTAACGCTGCTGCTTCTTCCTCGTTAGAACTTGCAGCATTTCCGTACATAATTACACTATGAATGCCACTTTATTTTTTTATTTTTTTTATTTTTGTTTGTTTGTTTGGTTTTTTTTTTTTTTTTGGTTTTTTTTGGAACTTTTCAAACCTGCCTCCGCTGGCTTTAAATTCGTCCGTCTCAACACTTGGAACCAGGCAATTTCAACAATAAATCCCTGTGCAACAGCTTCGCCTTTTCACGTATTATTGCCTCACTAACACAGTTTCCTGCAAGTTGCTTTTCATTGATCCAGATCAAGAGAAGATTTTCAACTTTCTCTAAAATTTGAGGTCTTTGCTTCTGCAGCTTAGTTACGCCTCTAGCCACATTGACTGATTTGAGTAACTCTTTGTTCTTTACGATGGTGGAGATAGTTGATTTTACCGTACTGTACTCAATAGCGATGTCACACACACGAACGCCATTTTCATGTTTCTTAATTATTTCCTAATTTACCTCCACTATTATACGTTTCTGCTTCCTAGCAGCACCCCTACCGTTCTTCAAATTCATAACAGATGGGGTTAACAACGAAAAAAATGAAAGAGATAAGCTGAACACAATGCCACTGTTAAGAAATCGTTTACTGCTGTGTAGGAAGGTCAATGAAAGCGAGCCTGTGTACGCGTGCAAAACTAGGCTACTAGGCTAGCGTAAAGCGATACTGGTACTGCGTGGCCTTCGTTTGTACTGTATGCGATCGTTTGTCTCCAACGTTAAACCCCTCTCTCTCTCTCTCTCTCTCTCTCTCTCTCTCTCTCTCTCTCTCTCTCTCTCTCTCTCTCTCTCTCTCTCTCTCGCCTTCGTTCGTAACCCGAGGCACTGTTCGTTACCCAAGACAAAACATTTTCGAAGTTGTTGTTCGTAACCCGTTATATATATATATATATATATATATATATATATATATATATATATATATATATATATATATATATATATATATATATATATATATATATATATATATATATATATATATTCCATCTTTCAATAGTGTTAAAAAAATCATACGTCTTGGCTAGGTAGAGTTTCTGAAAACAGAAGAAATAGAGTGAATTAAAGTACTACTATCAATGCAGTACCCTTGTAGATAATTCCCTAGAACAGTGCAAATTACTTTAGCAACTGGATCGGTCACATATGACATTCGAATGTGACTTTAATAACTTGCCAAAGAAAGATGAGTGGCTGAGTCCAGGATCAGTCAACAGTGAGCAGCGAATTGCGACAAGAAAGGGGATGAAAAGAAGGAGAGGATCTTCCTTGTGCGTCTTTACAGACTTCTTCCACTTTCTACCAGCCGCTGGCTCACGCCAAGATTTACGGAACAAGAGTACGGGAATCCCTAGCTGTAGAAAACAGGAACTGTCAAGTATCTGTAATCCTTATCGAAACTACTACCGAATTACTCAAGCAAGTACAGCTAAATTACACTTGACGATTGTTGAGCTTGTGAATCTAGAAGAAGTCGTGCTTGCTTCGGTCACAGTATAGTCTAAATGTGCTTTCAAAGAAGTATCGTAAGGTTTCGTCAGCTACACACATTTACTATCACCACTATATTACTATTTGATATGTTTCCTTGCTGTTGAGAGCATTTTCAATGAGTGTGGCAAAGGGGTTACAGACGCAATTCGTAATCCTGCATACTGCGTTGGAAACACAGATGTGGGAAATTTAGTAGCATATCACCTTGCTTTGGAGTAGAGTAGAGTAGAGCAGAGCAGAGCAGAGTAGAGTAGAGTAGAGCAGAGCAGAGCAGAGTAGAGAGCAGAGCAGAGCAGAGTAGAGTAGAGTAGAGCAGAGCAGAGTAGAGTAGAGTAGAGTAGAGTAGAGTAGAGTAGAGTAGAGTAGAGTAGAGTAGAGTAGAGTAGAGTAGAGTAGAGTAGAGTAGAGTAGAGTAGAGTAGAGTAGAGACGGATTAGGTATATGGTACTAGCTTCATATTTGCAAAGTCCGACACTCGATGGGTCATGTGGTCAATATCACGTCGGCCGCTTTTATGTCCCACGACACTTCATTGTACCCATGTTGAGCTGGGTGGACACGGGGTGCCCAAGCAGTTGTTTAAATATCACAGATAGTACTATCAGTGGGTTCAATATTTTAAAATGTCCTTGACAGCGATTCGAGCTCAAGACAACCGGGTCGACTGGTCATCTTGTTAGTCACTGCGATACGGTGGCATTCGTCACTTCTCGAAAGCGTATGCAAATACGAAATGTGCTTCTTCTTCTTCTTCTTCTTCTTCTTTTTCTTCTTCTTCTTCTTCTTCTTCTTCTTCTTCTTCTTCTTCTTCTTCTTCTTCTTCTTCTTCTTCTTCTTCTTCTTCTTCTTCTTCTTCTTCTTCTTCTTCTTCTTCTTCTTCTTCTTCTTCTTCTTCTTCTTCTTCTTCTTCTTCTTCTTCTTCTTCTTCTTCTTCTTCTTCTTCTTCTTCTTCTTCTTCTTCTTCTTCTTCTTCTTCTTCTTCTTCAGCGTTCCAATCCATTGAGGTTCTTTGCTGCAGATACAATCCGTCTCAATCCATCTCTCTGATTGACCTTCTCTTGCCAGTCGTTGATTCCAAGTGCTTGTAGGTCTGTATATATATTATCTCTCCACCGTCTTCTTGGTCTACCTCGGGGTCTACGGTCATTTATTTCCTGAGTGTAAGCGAGTTTTGTTTCCCTATTGTCTTCCATTCTTTCTATATGCCCCAGCAATTGTAGTCTATTAGCCTTCATGATAGCAGTGATTAGCGGGGACTTAAACAGATCATAAATGTCTTTGTTACTTCTTCTTTTCCACTCTCCACTTTGTTTATCCCTAATGGGTCCAAAGATGCGTCTTAAAACGTTGTTCTCAAAGGTTTGTAGCAAGGCTTCGTCTCATTTCGTTGTACTCCAGGTTTACGAAATGTGCTTACCTGATGAAAATAACAAATATTTCACAGACACGTACTACACCTTCGATTTTTTTCCTTAGTTGCGACTGAATACCATTCATTTTATAGCGTTCATGAATGGAATTATTCAGAAATTTCATAATCAGCTTGAGAATATAAAAATTTCGCGTTGTGTTGCTTGATGAAAAGTTTATATATAGTGAATAATTTAGCCTATTCGTGAAGTCTGCAAAAAAGGGGGAAACAATAGATGTACTTACGGCAATTACAAGAGAAAGTAAACAATAGGAGCACTTAACAACGTTGATTCTGACTCAACAATCCAGCAGACTTCCCGCTATTTACACATGACACAACCAAAGAGCTTTCAAAGTCAGCTATGTACAACGTTCTTGAGAAAGCAGTCTGGGTAATTTGTTTGAGGTCTTGTCCTGGATCACTCAAGGACTGCTTTATGCTGTCGTTCTAGAAACATCTATGTCGCCGGGGAGGTCTTGATCCATGGCATTTGGTCTGCCAATTGTGTCATATGTCATGGCGTTCCTTTCTTCAGTCTTGAACAGGATAAAAACCACTCTAGCTAATTCTAGTCTACAATATTTTCTTCTTTTCTGCTGGTCTGTATAACCCATTGGGGCATAGGCGGCCCCCCAATATACTCATGCAAGCCGTCCTATCTTTTGCTATGAGTGTATCAACGAAAACCAGAAGCAGAATCAGTCAGATTTACTAGAACTTTATCACAAGTGATTAAAATGGGAAATGATGCTCGATTCATTGTCAGTTCTCCTGTCTCATGGATTCTCATGCTTTAGGTGTCTGCAATGTCCTGTGTCAATCTTCGTGCTGGTCAAGTCGTGCCTTTTCTTCGAAGGGCCATTCCGTTCGTTAATGTTCTTTCTACACCATTTTGACTTTAATATGGCCAAGTATTTCACTTAATGACACACTGTGACGTTTAATATGGCCAAAGTACGTCAATTACTGAGCCACTGTGAGGTTTAAAATGGCCAACATATTTTAGTTCTCAAGACAGGATATTATTCGTGAGCCAGTCTTCAACGATATTCAGATCTTATAGAATGTTAGTATATTTCTTGTTCTAGGTCACGACATTGTGAAACAATTTTCCGCAACATTTTAGTTCGAAATCCCCACTTTTCTATCTTTAAGAATTGTAAACTGGTCCATGAATGACATCCGTATATTACCACAGGACAGATGTGTGATCTTAAAACTGTTACTTTAATGTATTTGCTAGCATCATTGCCTCAGCAGTTAACACTCTTTAATTTATATATTGCATTATCCAATCTACGCCTGGCGTGTTTTGAAAAATCCCCATTATTGTTAATTATGACGACAATGTGTTCCAAGCTTGTGACACTTCCTGGTTCTTCATTGTTTATTGTGTCTGCCCACATATTTTTCAATTCACAGCCCCATTCTGTCAATCTATGAAGGACCAGTGAAGATTTCAAACCAACCGTCCTCTTCATGACAGAAAAAGAAGAGGCAAATAGCACATGTTAATCAAAGAAGAAGAAACAGAATGGCTTCATTCAGTCACATCTAATTGTGGGTTTCTTCACCCTAGGAGTAGATGACTCCATCTTCACAGCCTGACGTCTCTTTCAGCATGCTTGTCTCTCCTTTGCTTACTGAAGTAGCGTCCTGTCACTAAGTTCAAGATACTTCCTTCCAGCGTGTCGCCTTATTTTGGTCAGTAGTTTGTTTTCTTTTTCTTCCCAGGTTGTGTTGCCTATTCCCAGTACTTTGTTGTCTTTCTTGCATGCATCTTTGAAGCTTATTAATGGACGTCCAATATTGCCGTCTGTTACCAGCTGTCCATGGAAAACGTCCGTTAAAAATCGTCCATCTGGTGTATGATATACAGGACCACGCTATTGCATTATGAGCTATCTAAAGCGCGAGTTCGTGATAGTTTGACCATTATGTGAACTATAATATTCTCGGAATTGTCTAAAACGAAAATGTGACGAGGAACGGACATGTTCACCCCATATCATTATTTCGTGGCCCAGACTATGTGAAAGCCTAAAATACCCCATCGGCAGGACTCATAACAATATATACAGAGGATTACCTTTACCAATGCTACACGGGGGTCACAACACAGTAGAGAAGATTTGAAATGCGACATCCGTTTCGAACTCGTGAAGACCCATTATAAAACACCATCATCATAATCATGAACCACATACTTTGCAAGCCGCCGCTCTCATCGCGGCCACTCGAACAGATTCTTAACCCCTCGCCAGTTCCCTGCTTCATGCAATTTTGTGCCCAAGGTGTCTTTAATGCCTTTTGTCCATCTTTGTCCTGGCCTAAGCCTGCCTTATTGTCCAGAAGCCAGGCCTTCTATCACAGCTCTTCTCTAACAACTGGGACGTTTAACATAGTAAACGTATTTCGGTTGTCGAGACAGGATGATGTTTGTGAGTCCCTTTTCTCCGATGTGCGGATCTTGTACAAAGGAAATATATCAATGCGTGGATTTTCTCTGAGTGTGGAGTTGTTTATTATTATTTGCATCTCTTTCTCAGTGTTCCACTTGTGTTCCTATGTTTATATCTTATGTTTCTGTTCCTTCTACGTGTATGTGTTCTTGTGTTTGTGCGTATATGTTTGTGTATGTTTGTTTCCCTGCATGTTTATGTGCATATGTTTCCAAATGTAATGCTCTAGCTTCCGTGTATGGTTATGCGTATATGTTTCCATGCGTTATGTCTGTATGTTTCCGTGTATGTTTTTAGCATGTGTCTCTGTTTCTTCTATATGTATACGCCCTCTATATGTATACGCCCTCTATGTTTATGCGCATCTGTTTCTCCGCTTTCTGTTTGTATGTCTGTGTATCGGCTTTTATGTATCTGTTTGCGTGTAAACATGTATGTGTATGTTTATGTGCATCTATGTATATGCGTTTTGTGTGCTTCTGTTTAACTATTTCTGTGTACCTCTTTCTATATTTACGTTCCTCTGTATGTTTTACTGTGTGTTTTTATGTTCGATCCAAAGTAAAAACAAGAAGGCAATAAAAAGCGATTAATAACCTCGGCTCCCCAGACTAGAAGACGAAAGACTACGATGGAAAGAAAAATCATGTCTGGTATCTAATCTGCTAATCGCTGTTGTTGAAATGACATTCCAAAAGATTTAAAAGCATTAGAATCACGTCGAGTAGTAATGGGAACTTAATGAGAAATGCCACACCAGTGAACTCCTATGCACCAACACTGAACCAGACGCAGGGTTAACCCTTTCTGGGTCCAGCACTTGTTAACTTGACTTTAAAATGTTGTTAGCGGCTGATAATGTAAATTGACTTCTAGTTTACACGCTGAAATTACGCATTTTACAAGCCAATTTTTTGGGGAGTAAATTATTGTTGTGGTTCGAAAGAGTAATTTGAAGCTTATTGCCTTAAAACTTCACCACATTTAAACGCTTAGATAGATAAAGGAATACAAGGGCACTTAGGAATCTGACGCCTTGTCCAGAGTAAGGGAAATGAGAGTGAAGCGCGAAGCCGCCAGACGTGAACATTTTGTCAAGTGCACAAGATAATTTGATTAACAAACAGAACTGTTACTATCAGTCGACATTCGCTGTCAGAGATGTCAAGGAGGAGTTGGGAGAATCTATGGGCGATAATGACGGTCCTCGCTTATGTAGAAATAATCTTGTCGACAATTCACAAGTAAAGGAATCTGCCAAAGCAAAGGACTTCATCAACAGTAAAGGACTCGGTGAAAGTACAGAATGTCTCCATCAAAATTACAGAATGTCTCCATCAAAAGTAAAGGATGTCTCCATCAAAAGTAAAGAATGTCTCCATCAAAAGTGCAGAATGTCTCCATCAAAAGTGCAGGATGTCTCCATCAAAAGTGCAGAATGTCTCCATCAAAAGTAAAGGATGTCTCCATCAAAAGTGCAGGATGTCTCCATCAAAAGTGCAGAATGTCTCCATCAAAAGTAAAGGATGTCTACATCAAAAGTAAAGGATGTCTCCATCAAAAGTGCAGGATGTCTCCATCAAAAGTGCAGAATGTCTCCATCAAAATGTGATAGCGCCAGACCAACGAATTTTGGTTTGGTCTATCTCGAGTAAAAACCTGGCCACGCCGGAATCGCCACTATCATCTTTGTTTGTTGGTTGAGGCGGTGCGAGGTTCTCTCTCTTTTCACTATTTTTCCTCTTTGGCCATAACGAAGTCGGAACTACTCTTTACCTCTTAGCACCGTAGTGAAGGAAGCATCAGTCTTTATGATTGTCTCCCTTTGTCTTTTACCATCGACTACAAAATGGCGACCCCGACGAGATATAGTGGCAGCCTTTGAATTGTTCTGTTAGGATTGTTTTAGTATCTAGTGATTGTTTTGTGTGATAGGTCAGTGTTTATGTTTGTGGTGTCCACTGTCTTTGAGTTGTGACATTAGAACCCAGGTTTGCTGCTGAGATCCCCCGGGCATTCCTGCACAAGAGAGGAGTCCCCTTTATGGTGAGTGGGCTCAGATAAATTGCCTCCTAGTACACTTTCACTGTATCCTATCCAGAGCCAGGATGGCTCTGTCTTCAACGTTAGGGACCGTAGTTCCCCTCCCAGTTGGTGCCCCTGACGTCACAGGGCCCACTGGTGAAGTCAGGTACATAGTTGCACCTGTGAAGATAGAAGTACCTTGTTTTGGCCGGCAAGGTGGGCCAACTGTTGAGAAGTATGTGAGGAAGGTGAGATCTGCCTGGAGGGCTGGTGCAGTGTGTGATGAGGATAAGGTTGACATCATATGGGAAAGTGTTGCTCCCAGTGTGTGGCGGAACTTGAACTTAGGTCAGCTTGTAATGACCCTGAAGCGATGCTGCAGACCATTCAGCAGGTGTATGGAGAGCAGCGCAGCATGGTGGAGTTGGCTGCAGCTTTCTTCAAAGTAACACAAGATGGAGAGGAATCCATCATGGATTTCTCTCACCGGGTCCACAAAGCTTTTCGTTTGGTGCTGGAAGCACAGAGAAAGAGGGGCATGGTTGCTTGGGATCCAGTGATCCTAAGAGACTGGTTTGTTGCATAACTACATAATGTTCTCAGCAGGAGAATGGCAGAGGAGAGGATATCGCATGACCCGTCAGTGACTTTCCTTTGTGTTAGAGACTTGGCCATGAGATGGGCTGATGTGTCACTAGCTCCAGAAGTCTGTGCATACCAATCTGTAGAACCTCAAGATTACAGCTCAGAGAGGTGGCCTAATGCGAGTGGTGGGTGTCAAGGGGTTCAGCATGATGATGTGGTGTTGGAGGAACTTCGAGCTAAGCTAGGTCGGATGAGAGCCTTAGCTGATTCGTTGCTGCAGCCCAAGGTACGACGCAAGAGGTGCAATGTGTGTAGAAGCCACACCCACCTCCAGAACAGGTGTCCGAAGAGAGGGGTTAGTGTTATTCAGAACCCCTCTGGAGTGACGTGTCGCAAAGTATTTGCAAGCGTAAGCCACCGAGACCAGCAGGGCCTTAAGCGACAACAGAGTCCGCCCCAGGTTGATTCTTCTAAAGGATCAGCCCCAGCAGTTCAGGTGGGTGCATTGTCAACTTCTGATAGCCGGATGGTTATGCGTGGCAACCAGATAAATTTCTTTCGCAGGAAGAGGCGGAGGAGGAGGGGACGATGGAAGTCTCCTTGTATCAGTGTGGTCGACCAGTTAGAAGGTGTCAGAAATGTGACAGGTGGACCGTGTAGTGTGACTGGTGTGGGCCAAAATGTTCTGCATACCGATATGTCATCTCGTGACTTTGTGCAAAAGGGGATTGTGCAAGCCCACCAGCAAGAACTTTTGCCGGTTAGACATGGTTGTGAAAGATGGAGACTGTTTTCATCTGTTTAGGAAATCCAAGTCTTTTGGATTGACAGCCTTAGTGTAGTTAGTTAATTAGCAGTTATGTTTTGCTGTTTTTATGTATTATAGTTACAGGTAGATGGTGTCATGTGATGACATGTTTTTCTTTTAGAGTGCAAGAAATGGGTGCCTCTTTAGGTGATGTGGTGCTGCCATTACCATCATATCCAGTTGGGAATCAAACTGCAGGTTTCATGTATGGTGTAAACATATTTGATTTTAGGGTAGGTTTTTACAGGATATCTCAACTGACTGGATGCTGGTGTGGGATATTGAGATAACAGTGTTTTGTTGACCCTGTATGGGGTGTTCCTTTGTGTTTATATCCAGGTTATAGGTGACATCTTGATAAACATTCGCGTATGGAAATCAGTGAGGTTTTTTTTTAGCTGTTGACATGATTATTGAGTTTGGGTGCATGTCTAAGTATATATTTATGAGTTTATCCCCATGTAATGACTGCTTTTGTTATTTTGATGACTGTTTATGTGTAAATGTCATTAATTGCTCGCTTGATGACTGATTTTTATTTTTGTGGTCACTGAAAAGGAATTAATTTTTTGGGGGGACTTGGCATTATTTTTAGAGAGATAGTTAGGGTGAGGATGTAAAATAGTCTAGTCTTTTGTCGGGACGACAAAAAAAGTAAGGGGTTGGATATGTGATAGCGCCAGACCAACGAATTTTGGTTTGGTCTATCTCGAGTAAAAACCTGGCCACGCCGGAAACGCCACTATCATCTTTTTTTGTTGGTTGAGGCGGTGCGAGGTTCTCTCTCTTTTCACTATTTTTCCTCTTTGGCCATAACGAAGTCAAAACTACTCTTTACCTCTTAGCACCGTAGTGAAGGAAGCATCAGTCTTTATGATTGTCTCCCTTTGTCATTTACCATCGACTTCAAAAAGTGCAGGATGTCTCCATCAAAAGTAAAGGATGTCTCCATCAAAAGTGCAGAATGTCTCCATCAAAAGTAAAGGATGTCTCCATCAAAAGTAAAGGATGTCTCCATCAAAAGTGCAGAATGTCACCATCAAAAGTAAAGGATGTCTCCATCAAAAGTAAAGGATGTCTCCATCAAAAGTGCAGGATGTCTCCATCAAAAGTGCAGAATGTCTCCATCAAAAGTAAAGGATGTCTCCATCAAAAGTAAAGGATGTCTCCATCAAAAGTGCAGGATGTCTCCATCAAAAGTGCAGAATGTCTCCATCAAAAGTAAAGGATGTCTCCATCAAAAGTAAAGGATGTCTCCATCAAAGGTAAAGGACTCCATCAACAGTAAAGGACTCCATTAACAGTAAATGACTCCATCAACAGTAAAGGACTCAGCCAATAGTAAAGGATGACTCTATCAAAAATAAAGGATGTTTCTATCAAAAGCAGTGGATTCTCCTTCAAAGGTAAAGGGCTCCGCAAACAATAAAGGACTCCATAAACAGTAAAGGACTGTGTGTTGCCGGGGCCCATACGGGGGAGCAAAGAATGGTAACACTGTTGCCTACCATGCACGTAGTAAGAGGCGACTAAGGAGGCTATGGTTCCGTCGCCCTGCTACTGAGTGAGTGTGTGGCGCGGTACTGTGAGCTGTGAATTTCGCGTGGAATGC